>VMDO01004036.1:100242-132441 GCA_007922755.1 Pedetes capensis | reverse complement strand
TTATCTGGACCTTGCTGATTTTATAAAATAAGTTAGGTTGGTTTAAGTATTTTTCTATGCTTTAGAACAATCTTTATCTGTATTGAAAGAGCTTTTATTTCAGTTTTCAAACCCTCATGTATTATAACATTTTTTAAAAAATAAAAAGCAACTAGTGGGAAAAATGAAATAAGAATCCAAAACAACCAGAATAGTTCAACTTCTGTATTTTTAGATTCATTAGACATAAACTTACTCTGAAAAACTGATGTAAAAAATTTTAAGTGTTGACTCTCAATTACCATATTTATCTTGGACCTGTAACAAGTAGCTCATGTGCACCATTGGTGCATGGACCACACTTTGAATAGCCCTACTTGAAAGAAAAGGGCTAATGTTTTGGTGATGTACACCTACCAGCAAACAAATGCATTTGGAATACAATAACAATTTGTGTAGTTTCACCTATATGTAAATTACAGATTTACAACAAAAATCATTTTGATAGTACCTCTGGATCCTTAGACTTAAATGTCCTGTATCTCAATTTCAATATTTCAGTAGCTAACACTCAATACATAAAATACACTTAAGATAAGGTTTAAGTAAGTCCCTATTTTCCAGTAAAATTTTTGGTCACTTAAAATTATTTGGACCAATGTTTTTCTTATCTGGTTAGATCATCTTTGCTTTTGACTCACAGGATGATTGATGAAGTCTTTCTTTTGAACTACAAAAAGAGAAAGTATCATATTAGTAGTACTTTTTTCAAGCTGTGGCTCCTATTCAGAAACAGAAACAACCAATTTTCTTTTCGTGATAAGGCAATGATGTAGCCCAGGGAAATTTCTGTGCAGTGTATAAGAGCAAACACAACAGTGAGTGGATGAGGTGCTGCCCAGACTTTCTTCTGAGTATATCTACTGGACCATGTGTGTGGCTTGGCCACTTGACATAGGGACTCAGAGAGGGGACAAAGCCAATGAGTTAAATACTACTAAAGTGATAATTCTTTCTGAGAAAGAAACCCACCTAAATAGAAGTTCTATTTTTCCACACCCTATTTGATTTTTTCATGCAAAATTCATACTTAAAAGGACCATGGCTGTAGAACTGGTTTCTCAAAGGACATTATGGCTCTCCAAGCATCAGTTTGTATCAAATTCAGATACCTGGGTCCCATTCCATGAGGATCAAAATCCCCAAAAGGAGATGGGAGAAAGAAGAAATGACTTGATATATTTAAAAAACTCCCAAAGTGGTTCTTATGACTAGATATTGTGAAAACCCATGCTTCATGGCAATTTTTTAAGATCATAGGATTGTATATGCTCCATGAAGGCATCATACATGAAACTAGGCATATATATTGTAAGATAGTTTAGTATTTCAACATTCTTTTCAGTATTTCAAATTATCATTATTAATTAGCCAATTCTATTTTCTTTCTTCTTGATCCAACTTTAGTAATCTTATGTTCCTAGGACATCATATTTTTCAGTTAGATTTTAAGACAATTGTTATAATAAAATAAATCTTGAAAATTAAGCCATATTTTTTCTTCTCCATACTGATCTGTTCATATTTGTCCCTACTCAGGAATGTAGAATGTTAGAGATGTCTTTTAGTTTAAAAAGAATGGGAGAATAGAAGTTTAAAATTTACTGTATATTTTTAAATCTAATCCATATCTGTCCAACAGTTTTAGAGAGCTAAAAATTATATGCACATCAATATTCATCATGAATTCAATTCTCATGCAATTCTAATCTGCATCTGATTTTTGTAGCCCTCTAAAGTTGTTGAAAGGGTACAGATTCAATTCAGGAATATACAGTATTTAGCTGGACTATATGCACAAAAAAAACCTGATTTTTTTGAAGTCTGCATTGAAGATGATAGTTTTGAAGTCTGTTAATTTACAAGAAGCAAGATTTTTGAGAAAATAAAATTTTGAATTTCAAATGGCAAAGAATTAAAAGATAAAGATATAAAATTGTCTTACCAATAAAAAAACAAAGGGCACAGTTTTCCAAGAAGTTAATGGGATGATAAAGACTCTGATGAAGATAGAGGTCAGAGTGACCTTCTGGATGGCCAGAAGAGATCACACAGAGAAAAACAGAGACCATACTTAGAAGTAACCCAGTCATTGCCCAAAGAGAGACTGTTAAGGCCAATCTACAAACAACTGAGAGGCAAAACAACTAAGTAAATGCTAAGGATGCTCATTGTCATCCTGTTACAGAGCCTGGCTGGTGTCTTTTGCTTAGCCCTCCAGGGAAGGTCCTCCTCTGACCACTGCTGATATGTCACCCTTGAGCAGCTGGTTACACAGTCACCTATGAATATCCTGAGGTCTCTCTCAGCCCCTTGAAACATTATTATATTTCTCTTTAATGGTCTAAAACTTTTTAAGGCCATTCTAAAAGACCAGAAAGAAAGAGGGTAGAATACTTTAAACATTAAAATACTAGAAAGCATAGGAAAAACAACACCTAAACATGAGTGATGTTGGAAAAATTAAATAAATAAAATAGCTCAAAACTTCACTTTGAGCCAGGACAGTGGTTTTCCTGCTACATTGGTATGAGTCTTAGTAGAACTGACTTAAGTCAGGCTTCAACTTTTCCTTACTCAGAAAGTTAAAGCAACCACTAATTCGACCTCCCTGACACTATTCTCTCCAACCTCCAGTCTGTTCTCTACATTACTTACCACAATTATCCTCCAAAATCAAATGTTGTCATCTTTCTACTGAGAAACTTTCATCACCCTATTGTTACATATAAGAGAAAGATCTAACTTGGTAGCATTGAGGGAGTATATTTAGAAGCCAGTGCCAGACCAATCACATACCTCGGCCCATGTCTGAAACTAAATTTTAGCCATTTCAAACCAAGCGTAGGCTATTCGTGTTGTTTTCACTTATTGCTCCCTCCTCTGGGTTGTCATGAACTCCTTCTCGCAAACTTTTTCCATGATCCTAGTAAAAAATATATTTGTTCTCTCTTCCATTTACCAAGATGCTTCATCCACTCATAGAAAAGCATCTCTCAAATCCTTTTATAATGGTTTGATTTTCTTTGTCTCCCTGCTGGGCTGAAGCACTTTGAGAGTAATGACTTCCTTCTACTCGCTCCTTTTTCTGGCTGGGGCTCCAATCACAGAACTTTCCACCCTATGTTGTTGTTGTTAGGTATCATGGAGTTGGTGTTCAACTTATAGCAACCCTACGTCCAACAGGTGAAATGCTATTGTCAGTGCCTCTCTGCTATTCTTAGGGTTTTCAATGGCAGATTGATTTTTATGAGTGGGTTGCCGGGTCCTTCTCCCAAACCTACAGAACCTGGTGTTCCCAGGAGGTCTCCTATCCAAGTACTAATCAGACCTGACCCTGCTTAGCTTCAGAGATCTTATGGGATCGGACTCCACAGTGCTACAGATGCAGGCTGCCACCTTATTGTTGTTGTTAGCTGCCATCAAGTCCTGTCCAACTCATAGTGACATTCATAGGGTTTTCAATGACTGATTGTTTTGGGATTACCTCAGGAGTGGATTGCCACGTCCTTCTTTCATTTTTTGCTGTGGTGGGAATCGAACTTAGGACTTCAGAGACTATAGGGCAGTGCTCTAACAACTGAGCTAAATCCCAGCTCCTGCCACCCTATAGGCATCCTTTAAATGTTTATTGAACGACTTCATCCCCATTGAGAAACACAGCCAAATAATAAACAGTCTACATTCTTTTATTGCTTAGATCCAGCTGATTTTGTTTTTTACTTAGGAGAACTTTATGTTATTTCTTCTTTGCATGCATTTCTTTAGATTTGACCAAACCCTGATAAGATGACTTTCTTTTATAATCTTTGAAAATTTGGAATCTGCTATCCAAGGCAGTTTGCTGTGCCTTCCAGCTGAATCCTCAGCACTATCTATTAGTGTGCCACCATTTTTCTCATCCAAGTTAAAAACAACAGTTCTTGGACACAGCCTTTTATATAACATTTATCTTAAACTCCTCAAGATTAGAGTTATTTTTTCTCTTGTTTTGTCAATTAGATTTTGTACTCCTCGAGACAGCCATTATGTATCACTCATTTCTTACAATCCTTTAACTTTCTTGAGTTTAAGAAATAGGTATTGTCCTATGGTTCATTGATGGTATTAGCAGCAAACTGGTTCTGGAATCAGAAGGTACAGAATCATATTTAAGTTGTCCACTTCAGGATCAATTTAGGCAATTTTTTCAAATGTAGAACATTTTCTCTTATACAAATTCTGGGAAATCTTACTATTTACATCATAGAATTGTTTTATGAGAATAAAACATAATACATGAAGACTTTAATCCTGTACTGAACACAGAGTGAATGCTTAGTATTTTTGGAGTAATATTATCAGAAGTGTTAGTTAAATAAAAGAAGGGAAATATCAATGTCATCAAATATGCTAATTTATTCACCAGTACATAGTCTGCACTGAGTGGCTTAAAAATCAGAAATTTACTTTCTTGCAATTCTGGAGGCTAGATCTCCAAGATCAAAGTGTCAGCAGAGTTTATTTCATTCTGAGGCCTTTCTCCTTGGTTTGCAGATGGTTAACTTTTCCTTGTGTCTTCACATGGCCTTTCTTCTCTACCTGTGTCCTTATCCCCTCTTATAAGGACACCCCAATAAACTGATTTAACCTTAGTTACCTCTTTAACAATTCTATTTTGAAATATGGTAACATCCTTTGGCATTGGGAGTTATGACATCAACTACGAATTTAGGGGATCACAATTCAGTTACTAAGAATCAGCAATAGGCATCACACATATTATAAACAATATATAAGCAGTCTCAGGAGAGTCTATAAACATGAACAATACTCACTTGCCCTTCTCAGAGGATTATTGTCTCCAGCCTTTGCCACACGATCAACAGTACCTCTAGTGGTGGAGAGGAACATTCATGCTGTACTGCCATTGGGCCCAGCCATGTGACTTGATGTGGTCAGTGGTGAGTGTGTGTGTATACTCCACTTCTAGGAAGAAGTTTTAAGACTCTTTTCAGTAGCCTTGTTGTTCTTTCCCTCTGCCATAAGGACTGTATCTTTCAAATAAGGGCTACTGTTTAGCCTCGTGTCCACAATGAGGGAGTTAATGGAAAAGAGCTGCCCATATGAGGAGCATCTGCTAATGTGTAAGTGTGGGTGACAATTGCTTTAAGTCACTGGGATTTGGAGGGATTGTTCATTAGTGCCTAGAAGCTTTGTAATATGTTAACCAATAATAATAAAAACAATAAAAATAAAAACAAAAGACATCGAAGCTCAATGTGCTATCAATTAGGTAAAAATTAGGTAAAATATTTCATGAGGGATCAGAACTTATTAGAATATTTTTACTATTTTTCCAGTTTATCTGTAGGAACTTGCTGGCTTCCCTTATGGTTAATTTTTTTTCTTGCAATTTTCATAACTGAAGTGGCTGCGTTTGCAGCCCTATCTTTCCCTCTTTTAGAAAGGAATCCTCTTCTGTTCTTGGAGAATCACAGTGGATGCAGAAAATCAGAACTGCCTGTCCCCACTTGGCAAACATGAGGACTCCTTAGAACAATATAACTTCACTTACATGAGGATCAAGTTCACTAAAACATCTTCACAATTCAATTCAACCACTGTACTTCAACATCCTATTTCCAAGTTATTGAGTGAGGATGACAATTGAGTCAGACCATAAGGAGTGAGTAGGACTCAGCCTTGTGAAAAAGAATAAGGATATTTAAGGCAGATAGTGAGGATAAATAGAAACAGAGTATGATCTGGTAATATGTACTCTTGAGAGATGTTCTAGCAGAACTTAGGGGAATGGCCATAGACAGGATTAATACATAGTTGGGGGTTCTACCTTGGCAGCCAGAGCTCAGTATTCTTATCCAGAGCATGAGAGGTGAAAACTTTAAATTTTATAAAACATAAATTAATACATCCATAGTTGATTTATTTAAAAAAAACTCCTCTTTAATAAATGTCTAATATTACATAGTAGTTAAAAATAAAGGCATGCTAAGCAGATAGCCTGCCTCTGCACTCTAGCCTGGCCATGGGCATGACTTAGTCAACTCGGTTAACCTGCATAAGTCTCAAAGCCTCTTCTATGTGACAGCAGTGATAGTCATAATTGTCCTTACATATTGAGGATTCTTGTACACAGGATGCCTGTAAAACTTTTGGCAAAATATGAGTCAAAGGAAAACACCAGAAATGGTCATAATAAAAATGATCATCATCAGTGTTCAGAAATTCAAGCTTAGTCATAAGCCTTTGTGCTGATTTGACCATCTGTACCGTTAGCTGTCCTTTGACATAGTAAATATTGCTTCTTAAAAATCTACCTAAGACAGATCCAAAAGAGAATAACTCAGTGACTAATGGGACTAAACAGAGACCTCACAGTCATGCTGCTCAGTTCATATCTGAGCTCAAACAGGGGTAAACTCAAATAGTTCACAACTATCCATGGTGACCACAGCAGCAACTGGAGCAGGGAAGGAGAATGAGCCTGGCTACTTCACCAGTGGGAGCCCCTGGGAGATCAGTCTTCTAGGCTACTATCAAATCTTATGGGCAACTTAAATGGAAAACTGTGAGTCTGTATTGGTAGGTAATATTTCCCCATAGAAATGTTATTTTCCTTTCCTTTATTGAATCACTAGCTTCATTCTTTTGGGGTTTACTTGGGAGCTGAAATTTCTGTCTTTCTTGAATTAAACGCTGTGGTTAGGCAGTGGTTCTGTGGTACTTACGCTGATTGGTAGGGTTTTAAAGAAAGGAAGGGACAGAGGAAAAGAAAATGATGAGGATAAAACCACCAGTTGGTTTTTTCTTCTTAAATTTTTTCTAGTTTAGTTTCAGAGTAAGTGGCATTTGATTTACGGATCTTTATAACTATATGACTCCACTGTGAGAACTTTGGGAGGGTATTGTCATGAAAATGGGGAATGGTGTGATTTACAATCAATTTTACCCTTTTCCACAGGGAAAAAAATAAGCACAGGTCTCAAATGGAGAATAAACACTGATATTTGTCTTAATACCATTCTCCCCAAGATCTAGCTAGAAAAATCTATATCTGTTATCAAACTAAGGTCAACTGAACTTAAGAAAATATATTGAGCTAGCTTATGATATATAGAATGTCACACTGAATGTAACAAACGCTACTCATTATTGATATGTTAAATTCTTCCTTTTAATAACACATTTCCTTAGGGTGATACTGATTGTTCTAGAGATCATTGTGTTAAATAAAATAATTACCCACATCAGTTTATCAATTGTTTTTCTCTGTCTCTTTCTGTCTTGCCTCTCTCCTTTATTTCCCTTTCTTCTTCCCTCCTTTTTTTTTCTGTCCATAATGGCACTTAAAGAAGCTCAGAGTACTGAATAGGGTAGACGTGGAAATAATTATAATTCAGAATGACACTGCAGTCCCTCATCAGGCATAAAGGTCATATTTCTCATGGGAGAAATTTAAGCACTGAGAGGTAGAAATCAGTTGGTGCCTGAAGTGACATGTAGGATTTCAAAGCCTACATATGTTATTACTTACAATGACCAAAATAAAATGCCCAAATTTTTCCTGTTTTCAGATCCTAATTTCATGGCTACCTCACTGGTTCAGTTGCACTGAGTTCCCAGAGATGTACAGTGGCTTAAACATTGGCTAAGAGAGTTTTTAAAAATTTATCCTAATACCCAGTTCACTTCCTTTTGCTAATTGAAAAATAGAGTTCATGTAACCCCTTACCCAACTTTTAGGGTATATGATGCCATTGAAGTTTTGACATATGTAGGATTTTCCTGTTCATCACTGAAGCCCCAGGAAATGTGAAACTCTCATGGGAAGAGCAGCCGCCCAGAGTCTTTGCTGGGGCTGTCCTAGGGCAACTCATTTGCTCCATGCTGCTTCTTCTGTTGGCTGGAGGGAGAGATACTGAGGGACTTACACACTGACTTCTGCTAAGGAGATGGTGAATGCCTAGACTGGAGTGCATCTCTAAAAGATAAGCAAAAATGCCTAGAGTAGGGGAAACAGAGAGGTTTTTGTTTACATCCATTTGGATATACAACTATCCTCATAGCAATAAATGCTTTGTATGTTTATAGTCTTTTAAAAATGTATTAATAGCCAACTCATATGGAAACAACAGCCTTAACTTACAAAATCCCTAGACAGATCACTTGGGCTAGCAACTGAGTCACTGAGAACATTGGTTAAGAAAGGACATGAAATAAAAGAAAGTTTAACTGCTGGGCTGGGGTTTAGCTTAGTGGGTAGAGCACTGCTCCACACTTTGAGGACAGGGGTTCGATCTCTAGCATAGCTAAAACCAGAGAAGGACATGGCAATCCACTCCCATAGCAATCACAAAACAATCAGCCATTGAAAACCCTATGAAGGTTGGTATGTTGATGGCACCTAACAACAATTTAAAAAGCACAGGAATCTGGGAACCAGAAAGAGATGAGAAATATGATTGTTAAAAGAGACGGCCAAGCATTTTTGGGCAATTTCTGAGAGACTCTTTAGGAGTTTTCTTATAAATACTGGATGTATTCTGAGGTGTCTGTAAATTTTATTTACAATAACAATATTATGGAATCAGCCTAGGCACCCATTTACAGATGAATAGATAAAGAAAATATGGTATGTATACACAATGGAGTATTTTCAGCCATAAATAAGAACAAAATCATGTTTTTGCAGGAAAATTGATGGAACTGGAGCTCATCATATAAAATGAAATAAGTCAGACTCAGACAAGTATCATGTGTTTTCTCTCATATATGGAACCAAAAAAAGGAAGCACTATCAGGGAGGGGTAAGGGGACTAGTGGGGGGTAACTATGGGTAATATGGGGCATAAATATGATCAAAGTGTCTTTCATGCATGTATGAAAATGTCATAATGAAACCCATTATTCTGTACAATCAACATACACTCATAAACAAGACCTTGATTAATTTGTCTGTGAAAATAATGGAAAGAGGATGGATTGATGTTTCAATTGTCCCAAAATGTGGATATTAAGGAAAAATAGCAAGTATAGAGCAGGAATTGATTGGCAAGGTATGTAAGCCATGCCTGGAAGTGATTCTGAGAATGTAAAATCTCTGTTAGGAATTCACAGCACATAAACCAGGTGCCATTGTGCATGCCCTTATTCCCAGAGACTCAGGAGGTGGAGGCAAGAGGATTACAAGTTCAAAGCCAAAGACAGTCTAAAGACTTAGAGAGACCCTGACTAAAAATACAGAGTAAAAAAAAAAAAATGGACTAGAGATGTGGCTCAGTGGTAGAGCACTTGCAAAAGTATCCATGAAGTCCTAGATTCAACTCCCCAGTGTCAAAAAAATAAATAAATAAAATAAAATAATAGTGCCAAAAAATTCAAGCAAAATGCTAAACACTGAGGGAAAAAATCTAGAAGTAGAGATATATGTATTTGTTGGAACTACTCAACCTGAGAACTCACTGTTGGAGAGTAATTACCACATACACCAAAGGGGTATGTACTTCAATATTTGTACAAAACCTTCCAGAGTCCCCAAGGATAGAATGACTGGGTTGAACAGAAAGAAATTCACTTTACATACCAGGGTTTGGTTGAGTGAGCACTTACCCAACACAGTCCATCAACGATGATTTGAGCAGACAACTCTTGCTAGAAAAATTCATTTGAATTCTTCAACATAGTATTCCTGCTCTAGGATAAGTTTAACTTACTTCCAGGAGCCATTGTTAGGTGTGCCCAAAAGTCATTCTTCTAATTAGATTTTTCTCTACATGGCTTTGTCTGAAATTTCTCCTGCTTTGGTAAGGCACAAGTGTTATGTCAGGAACTTTGTTTTCAAGTAGGGTGTGTAGCATTCAAGGACTGTAAGTCCAGTAAGACCAAAGGAAGCCCAGGGGGCCCTATCCTTAATTAATACTGAGTTAAAGCCAATAAAAAACAAGTTCAAATGCTAAATATTATGAGCTGAGTTAAATTAAGGGGAAAAGCCTAGACCAGAAGTCAAAAGGAATGCTAAAACAATGAAAAAACATAGAGGTTAAGACAGGAGATTGACTTCAACTGATGTGTTGCAGGCTTGCTGGTACTTGCTATCAGCCAGGTGATTGGGTGTGTGGGGGAGTTAGCTCAACTTAAATGGACACATTCAGTATGAGGTATCTTAAGGAAAGATTTCAGAGAACTCACTGGTAGCCAAATTTTTATTAGAGAGATGCAACTCAGTATGACTCAAAAATTCTGTTTAACTCACCAAATCAATGACCATGCTTTTGTGGTATAGTTGAAAGAATATCAAATGCAAAAGAAAAAGAAAAGATTGACCCTCAAATTTTCAAATTACTCTTTTTTTTTCATTAAAGAGACCTGTTTCATGGTTCTGAGCCTATACAAATTGAGATTTAAAATGCCAACCTTGACAGGCCATATGTGAGGATTGAATAAACTACATCTGTGAAGCACATCACACAGTGTTCAGTACATACCAGTTTGGTCTTTTCTCCCTTCCTACTTTCTGCCTTCCCTTTCTTCTTCTGTTCTTCCTCTTTATCTTCCACATAGGAAGCAGAGAATCATAGCCATCAAAACTTCAATGAAGTCAGGTTTTCAGAACTCATATTGACCTTGCCACAGTGACTTTGAGAGGCATTAGCCTGCTGGCATCCTTCCACACTGCCTCAGCGAGGGTGATGCTCTATGCCACATGGACGTAAGCAGAGGATGATTGTGAGCCTGAGTCAGGGTCCCTCTGGGAAGATGAATGGAAACCTCAGCAAACTCGAAGCATCTGTTTTATAAAACAGGGGAGATCACAAGGACAAACTATCTGTCAACTGTTTCCATGGCTGCCTGTAGGCCTTGCTGAGAGCACCCTGGTGATCACTGTTCCAGCCTCAACAAAGGTGACTCACTCCCTGCTGCACTGCATCAGTCACCAAGATCATAGAGATTTGCTGCATCTTCTACAGAGTAGTTATCTGTAGAGCTACAACACAGAGCTTAAAAAGGCCACATGGATATTCATGTGGCCAAAATCATTAATTATTCGTTTTTTAAGAAGATGGAAATAAGCAACTTCAATAGATGGAAAAGTTTTGGGAGGTGTCTGCATAAAAGTGGTAGCTAAAATCACATTACAGGATAGGCTTTAAACAAAACATTAGATTTTCAATACAATAATAGAAATCTTAAACTGTGTTGAGAAAATCACTCAGAGAGAGTGGAAAGAAAGATGTAAGCAAACAGATAAAAGTGACACTTAAAGACTATAGGCAGAGTAATAGGAATGGACCAGAATAATGTCATATTATTCTGCAAGAAGCAAGGCCCATCAAAGAGAAAGAATCACCAGAATACAGCATTAATGAAAGGAAGGGGCTTTATTGCAGGCAGAGCGAGGGCAGGATCTCTCAGGTCCCCAAATGGACACTGTTCCCAAGTTATTCTCTCCTGTCCTTTAAATAGGGCTTACAGAGTAGTACACAAAGGTGTCTGTATGTTTTTCTTTGATTGGTTACTTTAAACAATGCACAGGTGTTACAGGCCAGTCCAAGCAGAAAGCAGGATGTCCTTGACTACAAAATCTTTAAAGAAACAACTTCTAGACACCAGGGGCTGTGTCCACGTGGAGAGATTTATTGCAACACCTCTGTATTCAGAGAGAGGAGCTCCTGGCATTTCCTAGATAAGGGAGTGCAGTACTGTTCTTTGATCATGGGAGTGAGGAATGTAAACTCTCGTAAGTCTTTAAGGATTCAGGGCCTGGTATGGTTTAGTTAGGTTTTCTCTCCTCAATATCTCTAAAGAATCAAGGCTGAGAATCTCAAGAAATAGGGGAGGGGATCTCAGAGTGTGGGCTCATATACATGCTGAGTAAGATGGAGAAGTTATCCCATGACATTCCATTTCTCCTAGGATGGCATCTCAAATTTTTCACAATGCCCAAATGCCCTGCAGCCTCATCACACAATTCTGTCATTCTCCAGCTGTCTGGCTTCCATTAAGTTCCTCTAGTGTACTGTGTTCCCACCACCACAAGGACTTTTGTGCCTGTGTTCCTCCTCCTGGAATACTCTTCCCCTTAAGTGCACTTTAACTCATGCTTCCAGTGTCAGATAAAGCACCATTTCTTCAGTAAAGCCTTCTCTGACCAATCTAGACCAAATCAAATCCCTTAATTATATGCTCTTATAGAATCAAGTTTCTTTCTATCCTAGCATTAATCTCAATTTATAATTATACATTTATATGTGTTATTTTATATTTAAAATGTCTCAGTGGATTGTGAACTTTAAGAGAGTAGGACTGAAGAAATATATAGCATAGCCAATAGGATTTTAACCAAGCAGAAATAGTTAACAATTCAGAACTGACTCAATGGCACCTAACAAAAACAACAAAATCAAGTCTGATGTGGAAAGAGAGCTTCTGTACTCTCTTCCCATTACAAGTTGAACATCTCTAATATGAAAATCCTAAATCTGAAATGCTCCAAAATCTGAAACTTTTTGAGCACAGATGTATCAGCATAAGTGGAAAATTCCACATTTGATCTCATATGATAAGTCATGGTCAAAACACAAGTACACTGAAACTGTTGTAAAATATTATCTTTAGCCTGTGTGTATAAGGTGTGTATGAAATGTAAGTGAATTTTAGGTTCAGATTTGAGTCCCATTTCCAAGATATCTCATCATTTATATGCAAATATTCTAGAATCTGAAAAAAATCTAAAACCGAAAATACATTTGGTCCAAAGCATTTTAAATAAGGGGTACTAACTCTGTTACCCAGAATAATCTCATGGAAACTTCTTTGGTGTTTCTCTATGATTTGACACTCAAGGAACACCTCAAGCCTACAAGCTTGATGTTTGGATTGGTATAAATCATTAAGCTGGGCACTTTGGCACATATCCATAATCCCAGTGACTTGGGAGGCAGAGACAGAAGGATCACAAATTCAAGGCCAGAGGCAGCCTGTATAACTTAGGGAGACCCTATATCAAAATAAAAAATAACATAAAAGGGGCCTAGCATGCAGCTTAGTGGTAGAGTGCTTATAATGTATGTGCAAGGCCCTGGATTCAATCCCCAGTAATGCAAGATACATACCTACATACACACATACATACATATTTTTTTTAAATGGGCTGGGAGTGCAGTCCACTGGTAGAGCACTTCCAAAATATGTGTAAGGCCCTGATATATTCCCCAAATACAAAAACAAACAAACAAACAAACAAACAAAAGCCTATGGATACAGTTATAGGTACAATCATTTCCCCAAAAAAGATATATTGAAGTTCTAATGCAAGTATCCTATTAAAGTGACCTTATTTAGACATAGTCTTTACAGATGATTAAGTTAACATGAGCTCATCAGGGTAGTCCTAGATCCAATATAACTGATGTTCTTATAGTTGTTAGGTGCTATCCAGTAGGATCTGATTCATAGCAACCTTATGTAAAAAGAATGAAACACTCCCTGATTCTTTGCCAGGTATACACTCTTTTTTATGTTTAAGCCCATTATTGAAGCCACTGTGTCAATCCACCTAGTTGAAGGTCTTTTTTTCATTGACCTATCACTCTCCTAAACATTATGTCCTTCTCCAGGGATTGGTCCCTCCTGACTACATGTTCAAAATAAGGCAGATGCAGTCTAGCCATCCATGCTTCCAAGGATCATTCTGGTTGCACTTCTTCTAGGACAGATCTGTTGATTCTTTTGGCAGTCCATAGTATATTCAATATTTGTCTACAGCACCATAATTCAAAAGCATCAATTCTTCTCCTCTCTCCCTTATTCAACATCCAGCTTTCACAACTATATGATGCCACTGAAAATACCATGGCATGAGTCAGGTGCACTTTCATCTTCATTGTGACAACTTTACAATACTTTAAAGAGGTCTTTTGCAACACTTTTTTTCTCACTACAATGTGTCTTTGGATTTCTTGACTACTAGTTCTGTGGGTGTTGATTATAGAAACAAGTAAAGCAAAATCTTGTACAACCTCATTCTTTTCTCCATTTATCATGAAGTTGCATACTGACACTGTTGTAAGGATTTGTGTTTTGTTGATGTTAAGGTGCAATCCATACTGAAAGCTATGTTCTTTGATTTTCATCAGTAAATGCTTCAAATCTTCCTTAGTTTCAGTAAGCAAAATTGTGCCATCTGCATAATGCAGATTGTTAGTGAGTCTTCCTCCAATCCTGGTGTTACATTCTTCTTGATAAAGTCCAGTTTCTCAGATTATTTGCTTAGCATAGAGATTGAAGAGGTATGGTGAAAGGATACAGCCCTGACACACATCTTTCTTCACTTTAAGCTGGGCAGTGTTTTCTTGTTGTTTGAATGATTGCCTCCTGGTCAATGTACAAATTCCTCATGAACACAATTGAGTGCTCTAGTATTCCCATTCTTCACAATGTTATCCATAATTTACTATGATTCAGGTTAAATGCATTTGCATAGTCAATAAAACATAGGTAGACATCTTTCTGGTATTCTCTGCTTTTGGCTAATATCTGACATCAACAATGATGTCCCTGGTTCCATATCCTCTTCTGAATCTGGCTAGATTTTTTGGCAGTTCCTTGTCTATATAATGCTGCAATCACTTTTGAATGGTCTTTAGCAAAATTTAAATGTATGTGATAGTAATGATATCATTTGATAAATCCACATTCAGTTGGATCCCCTTTCTTAGGAATAGGCAGAAATACAGATCTTTTCCTCTCAATTGGTCAGGTGGCTATTTTCCAAATCTCTTGGCATAAATAAGTTAGCACCTCCAGGGCTGCATTTATTTATTGAAACATCTCTATTGACATTCCATGAATTCCTAGAGCCTTGTGTTTCACCAGTTTCTTCAAGGAAGTTTCCACTTCATCCTTCAATACCATTGGTTCCTGATCACATGCAACCTCTTGAAAAGGTTAGTCAGTCACCAGTTCTTTTTTGTATAATGACTCTGTGTACTCTTTCCATCTTCATCTGATATTTCCTGCCTCATTCAATATTTTCCCTGCATAATCTTTCACTATTACCATTCAAAGCTTCAATTTTTCTTCAATTCCTTAAGTTTGAGAAGAACAGAGTGTGTTCCTCCTTTTTAGTTTTCTGTCTCCAGCTCTTTGTACATGTCATAATAATTGATTTTGACTTCTTGCTGCCCTTTGAAGTCTTCTGTTTAATTCTTTAACTTCATCATGTCTTTCTTTTACTTTACCTGCTCTACATTCAAGGGCAAGTTTCAGTCTCTTTTGACATGTAATTTGGTCTTTTCTTTTTTTTTTTCCTGTCTTTCAAATAACCTTTTGCTTTCTTCATGAATAATATCTTTGATGTCATGACACAATTCATCTGGCCTTTGATCATTAGTGTCTAACGCATCACACCTGTTCTTGAGGTCATCTCTGAACACAGGTGAGATATATTCAAGGTCATACCTTGGCTTTCATACACTTGTTCTAATTTTTTCCAGTTTCAGTTTGCAGCTGCCTATGAGCAGTTAATAATCTGACCCACAATCAGCACCTGGTCTTGTTCTGATATGTGATATTGATCTTTTCCATTGTCTCTTTCCACAAATGTTGTCAGTTTGGTTCCTGTGTGTTCCATCTGGTCAATTTCATGTGCCTAGTCACTATTGATGTTGGTGAAAAAATGTATTTGCAATGGAAAGGTGATTGGGCTGACAAAATTCTATGGAATCTCTAGCATTGTTTCTGTCACCAAGGCTATATTTTCCAACTACTGAGCCTTCTTTTTGTTTCCAACTTTTGCATTCCAGTCACCAGTAATTATCAGTACATCCTGATTGCATGTTCCATCAACTTCAGATTGCAGAAGCTGGTAAAAATCTTCCCTATCTTCATTTGTGGCCTTAGTGGTGGGTGCATAAATTTGAATAATAGTCATGTTACTGGCCTTCCATGTAGGTATATGGATATTATTCTATCCCTGACAGCACTGGACTTCAGAAAGAATCTTGAGATGTCCATTTTGATGATGAATATAACTTCATTTTTCTTTAATCTGTCATTCCTGGCATAGTAGACCATATGGTTATCTGATTCAAAATGGCCCATGGCAGTCCATTTTTAGTTCACAGATGCCTAGAATGTCTATGTTTATGTGCTACATTTCCACTTTTATTATTTCTAATTTTCTTAAATTCATACTATGTACACTCTATGTTCTAATTATTAATGTATATTTGCAGTTGGTCCTTCTCATTTGGAGTTGCACCACATCAGCAAATAGAGGTCCCGGGGGCTTACTACATTCCTGTCATTAAGGTATACTGTACTTTAGGGAGGCAATTCTTCCCCAGTTGTCTTTACATGTCCTCCAACCTGGGGGGCTCATTTTCTGGTACTATATCTAACAGTGTTGTTCTGCTACTCATAGGGTTTTCAATGACTAATTGTTTGGGGAGTGAACTCCTAGGTCCTATTCCCTAGCCTGTCCTAGTCTGGTAGGTCAGCTGAAACATGTCTATTATGAGTGTCGTTGCTGGTATCTGTAATACCACTGGCATAATTTTCAGCATCACAGCAACACACAAGCCCCCACAGTGTGACCAACTGATAGACACATGGTGAGTGTTTTTATATGAAGAGGAAATTTGGACACAGAGGCAGACAGGGGCAGAAAAGACACATGGAGAATGTCACCTGTATGCCAAGGAATGCCTAATGCTACCATACCCTAGGAAAGATGCATGAAATAGATTCTTCATATAGCCCATAGAGTAAACCAACCCTACCAACACATTAATTTCAGACATCTATCCCCTAGAATGGGGGCTGGGATTTAGCTCAGTTGGCAGAGAGCCACTCTGAAGTCTCTGAGGTCCCGAGTTCGATTCCCAGCACCACAAAAATGGGAGAAGGGCCTGGCAATACACTCCCAAGGCAATCCCGAAACAGTCAGCCATTGAAAACCCTATGAGGGTCGCTATGAGTCAGATACCGACTCTGATGGCACCTAACAACAACAACAACAATCCCCTAGAACTGTGAGGCCATAAGTTGCTGTTGTTTAAGCCACCCAGTTTGTGGTACTATGTTAAGACAGCCCAGGAAACTTACACAGATACTTTCTCTAGAAATATAATCCCTCAAACACACTCAGTTTTATATATACTTTCCAGGTGTTCTCAGATCCACTGAAGACTTCCCTACAACAGAACAAAATCTCACAGCATAAAGCCAAAGGAAAGAAGAGAATTGGCGTCAGTGACTGTTTACTACAAGTTTGGACCTTTGTTCCAGACTTGACTTGTATTACTTCACAGTGTCTTCATGAACACTGCATGAAATAAATGGTACATCCTGATTTCACAGAGGGGGATATGGTAATCGAATGTGACACACAAATCTCCATACTTGGAGAGTGGCTGTGCTGAGAACAGGGCCTGCTTTTGTTTTACCCTGAAGCCCACGCTTTTGCCATTCTTGCTCTAACTCTGAGAGCAAGTGATCTGTCAGATTCTGAGCACATGATATGTGGTTTCCTGGGCTGTGTGGGGTTGCAGAGAGACTGGGGTTAAGGATGTGTCAGTGGCTTCAGAGGAAACAGGAGAACCATGTAAAAAAAAAAGTTAAAGGGGAAAAAAAGCATTTGTTTTGCTTTCGTTCTTTGGAGTTTTCATAACTTCTTTTGGACTCTCCAAGGATTTTGTTGTACAAAGATTTTTGTTCTTGCTCGGAAAGGACAGAGATGAAAATGCATCTGTTAAGACAAACTAGGTCAGATGAATGATTGTAATTATCAATAGGAACTTTAAAGCAGGAATCTCAGGGGCAGGGGGCATAGTGGTGAGAATGGAACAATAAGACAAAGGAACATTTTACCTTCCAGTCATCCAAAAGCATTTGTCGATCACCCACTTGGAAGCAAGCTAATTTTCTATGGAAAAAGTGTGGCAGCTTCAACTTTCCAGCCTACAGGGAGAGATCCTCAGTTTCGCCAGCAAAAGCAATAAAGTAAAATGTTGTATGATGAGCCGAGAAGGATGTGCTACAGAGCAAATAGCAGGGGTGACTCTTGACTTCTATTCAGAGGGAAAGCTGGGTCTAAGTTTATACAGAAGTCTGAATCGTGATTTACTTGGAAGGGAGGTGGAAAAATGGAAGTTCCAGTCAGAGAAAGCACATGGCAAGTTTCTGAGATGACAGAAAATGTGATCCATTTGAAGACCCGAGCTCAACTCACCACAATCAAAATATGGAATGGGATAAGGAAAAAACATAAACAACAGTAATAATTATAGTGGAGAGTTAGAGGGGAGCAGGATTATGAAGGGCTTTTTCAGTAGCTATAACAGAGACTGGATTTCCTTCAGAGAACAGGGGAAGCTACTAAAAAGAGTGAGTGCCAGGGAGAAGATTCCTTTCTTTCTGAGTCTCATTTGTCACATAATAAGGGATAATAAGTGCTACTACGAAGAGTGACCAAGTCCTCTCAGAACACTGCCACAGGAAATACCAGGAACACAGCAAGACCTGCTGGAGAGCTGCATCCATCGCATGCAGGATTCAAATCTATTCCTTGCATTTCTCCTGTTTACCTTAGAACTGCTCCCAGAGGCAAGTGGAGCAGTGAGTGGTACCCTATGCCCAGCTCTCCTGGACCACAGAGAAAGTGCCAACAGATTTGAACTAGGCCACTTTAACTCCCTTTACTCCATAGTCAGGCCAGGTCTGCAGTCTCCACATCTGTAAGAAGCAAAAATAGGCTGGCCACAGGCAGTGGTAAGAGACAGGCAGCAGCAAAGTCCAGGGCACTGGGCAGTCAACGGTGAGCTGTCGGCCAATGGACCTTGTAGCTCCACCTCCACGCCGGCATGGAGCTCATAGAGGTTTGTCTCATTTGTGGCTTGCAGTAGACTGGCAGAGATTCACCCTGGAAGCATGCATCTGAATCTTGATGCCATATATTTCTTTCTTTTGTAGCTTTTAAAGAGCTTACAAAATGTTTAGTTTTGTTTCAGTGAGGCCTCAGAAAGATAATACTTCAAACTCTCTCCCTGCCTCACATATGGTAGAAATAAGTCACAGAAATTTGATTCCTTTGAGGACTTCCTTCTTGTGTCCTTCACGTGCAATTTCAATGACTGCCAAAATGTGTGAGTGTGAGTGACAAGTTCTCTCAAACATGCAAGGCCTGGGACAGGAGATACATTGTTATCTCCAGCTGTACTACTTCTAAGGATGGAGAAAAAACCCATAGAGGTATAGGTACTGGAGAAAGCACACTGTCTTTGTTCTGAGGATTTCTTCTCATTAAAGGTAAAAATATATATTTGCTGAATACACACCATTTTCAAGGAACTTTTGTAGCTGTTTGCTTTATACAATGTCATTTTACCTTATCAAGTCTGTGAAGTAATTATTGGGATTCTTATTTTTATAGGTATGAAAATCAGGACTCAGAGAGCTTAGTAGATTGGACCAAGATTTCACAGGTATAGGTTGTCTCAAAAGCCTATGGCTTCTTGGGATGCCTTTGGAGTTCAGCTTCATCGCTTCATGCCCTCAGCTCAGTGTAGTGACCTATGTGAATCTCTGAATTACTTCCTGGCTCTGTGACCTTGGGCATGCTACTTAATCTCACTTTACATTCCTTAACTATAAATGTATCCACCTAATAGGACTTGTGTAAATTAAATGAATACTTGTAACAAAGTATAGAAATGATCCCTAAAGGCATTGTTGTTGTTGTTGTTGTTAGGTGCCCTCGAGTCGGTATCCGACTCATAGCGACCCTCATAGGGTTTTCAATGGCTGAGTGCTTCGGGATTGCCTTGGGAGTGGGTTGCCAGGCCCTTCTCCCATTTTTGCGGTGCTGGGAATTGAACTTGGGACCTCAGAGACTGCAGCGCAGCGCTCTACCCACTGAGCTAAATCCCAGCCCCCCTAAAGGCATAGTCTTGAATTAATACTTATAAAATACTTAGAAGAGTGTTTGGTGGTTAGTAAGTCCTATAAACAAGTTAGCCACTATTACTATTATTACCGGAAAGAATAACAAAATCCCAGCTTCATCAGAGGAAAGTAGGATGTTGTCCAAGTTCTTTGGGATAAAAGTAAATATATATGTATAACCAAATCAATATTTAAAAAAGAAAACCAAGGCAAAGAACAGTCAATACTCAGACCTCAATAGCTCATTCCAAGAAACCTTCCCTAGAAAAAAGACACTTCTGAGGCATGCACATGAGAAACCTTGGTTTTTAAAAATCGTTTTCCAGTAAGAACTAATTCCTTTTATTTTCATCTCTCATCCCCACCCCA
This sequence comes from Pedetes capensis, assembly GCA_007922755.1. NCBI lineage: Eukaryota > Metazoa > Chordata > Mammalia > Rodentia > Pedetidae > Pedetes > Pedetes capensis. The sequence continues at coordinate 112,086 of VMDO01004036.1, read as the reverse complement.
TTCCCCCACTACTTTGTGAAGGATCTGGATAGCCTAAAAATAGTCTTTATGCCATGATTTCCCACCATTATTATTGGTCTCCTGAAGCGGAGCTTATCCAGAGACTGTTAGATGAGCTTTATAGTCATTAAAATCTTTAACCTCAAGGTTTAGTCAGCTTAGCCTCAGCTGCAACTGGGATAATGGATAGATAGGTATTTTGTGACATTCTTCAACCTGGCTAAGCACTAAGTCCTAAATTGTGGCTGTGGTGATGGGCCCAGAACTTTCTATGGGTTCTTTCTTCTCTAAGTGTATTTGCTTTGCTAATTTTGGTCAGCTAATCTATGGGTCTGGGATTTAGCTCAGTGGGTAGAGCGCTGCGCTGAAGTCTCTGAGGTTCCAAGTTCAATTCCCAGCACCGCAAAAATGGGAGAAGGGCCTGGCAACCCACTCCCAAGGCAATCCCGAAGCACTCAGCCATTGAAAACCCTATGAGGGTCGCTATGAGTCGGATACAGACTCGATGGCACCTAACAACTTTTTTTTGTTTTTATGCCTGCAGCGGTAGCCCTGTGGCATCCGATCCCGTCAGATCTCGGAAGCTAAGCAGGGTCAGGCCTGGTTAGTACCTGGATGGGAGACAGCCTGGGAACCCCAGAAGCTGTAGGATTGGGAGAAGGACCTGGCAACCCCCTCCCAAAAATCAATCTGCCATTGAAAACCCTATGAACAGCAGAGAAGCACTGACAATAGTGTTTCCCCTGTTGTACAGAGGGTCGCTATGAGTCGGATACCGACTCGATGGCACCTAACAACAACAACAACAAGCAAATCTATATTGATCACTTACTTGTGCAGATAACTGTGGAAAATTCAAGAAACATTTAAGATGCAGACTTGCCCTGTTCCTTTACTTCTGGCTTGGATGAAGTGGGAGGTGTTATGTGCAGGTGTTAGTGGTGGTTTTCTGAACTAGTGGTACCAGGTGGCTGGTGGCTCTCATGAGCTTTATTCTTACTTTTCTGCCTTTAGCACATCTCTGTGAAAGCGGGAGAAACTATTGGTATGCATGGCACAGCATCACAGACAAAAATGCATGTATATTATTCATAAATAATGAACTTTTCTCTTTATAACACCTCTCTCTCTCTCTCTCTCTCTCTCTCTCTATCTATCTATCTATCTATCTCTATCTCTCTCTCCCTCTCCCCTGATACTCTCTAGTTCTCTGAATACAAAGTAAATTTAATTCTGACTAACACTTGGCTGGATTTCCTTCATTCCTCCTTCCTCCCTCACCTTCCACATGAATCCATCAACATGTCCCACCAACTATTTCCAAACATACCCTGACCCTATTCCCTTCTCCCCACTCTACCATAGCTCCCTTCATGCAAGCCACCAGCATTTTTCCCCAGGGCACAGCACCAGCCACCTTCTCTGTCTTCTTCCAACTTGTCTGCTGAAAATGCTCCAACTTCCTAGGGGCCTTTGACTGTAGTCCAGACTCCTTATTCTGCCACTCTAAAGTCTGAGATGTGGCCCCACCTTCCTCTTGAGCCTCATCCAGACCCATTCATTGAAGACCTCCCCACAAAGCCCCCTTTGGTTGGGCCTGTACATCTCCTCAAGCAAGAGGAAATCATTGCAGCCAAGGCCTTTGCTCTCCCTGTCCCTCTGCTCAGAATGCTTCCTGTTGGATCTTCTCCTGATCAGCTGCTTCTTAAAGGGAACCTCCTCAGAGAGACCTCTCTGGAGTCCTTTTTAGATTCATTGAAAGGAGCTACTTATTCATTCTATTTCATCACTTTCTTTCCATGCTTTGGGTAGTTTTTTCACCCTGGCTTTTTAAATGATCTGTGTATTTTCTGAATTCCTTTAACCAGAATGCTTGCTCCTTGAGGATGGGAGCATGTGCCTGACTGTATCCTCACTGCCTAGAAGACAGACTTGTATATAGTAGGGGGCATGGTTTGGATGTGATTTAGTTCCCTACAGTTTCACGTGGTAGAAGTTTAGTCCTCAGTGTGACATGTTGACACAGAGGAATCCTTAAGAGGTGGGGTCTACTGCAAGGTAATTAAATCACTGGGCACCACCCTTGGAGAGAATTAATGCTGGTTTCACAGAGTGAGTTGTCACAAGAACAGGTTGTTATAAAACAAGTCCACTTTATCTGCTTGGTCCCTTCTACTTACAGTGGATTTTCTTTCTGATTTTCTGCCATGTTGTGAGGCTTCCAGGAAGGCCCTTGGCAGGATGCTGGAACCATGGTCTTGAACCTCCAAAACCGTGAGCTAAATAAACCTCTTTCCTTATAAAGCACCCAGCATCAGCTATTTTGTGATAGCTATACAAAATGAACTAACACAGAGGGTCTCAATAATGTTTAATGAATAAATAACTCCTGATCACTGGGAAGAGGTGAAACTTCTTTAGCCTGAAAACTGTAATTCGCAAGGTCCTTTATTCTCTTTGGAGGACTTCATATCCTTTTAATATCTCATTACCTATTTTATTTCACTCTTGGCTACAGACAGAAATTGAATTACCTGAAATTGATTTTGGAAAAGAGTTGCTATTGAGGAGGAGGATGAAAATATAGGAGGAAGTGATGGCTTCAGCTACCCCAAATGCAGCTCTGTCCCAGTAAGTTTGCAATAGCTGGCACTTAGACTGATTGAGCCTGACTTTTGGCGGAGGTGATAATGACAGGTGAAAACATCTTCTTACCTTAATCTCGCTTGCCCTGTTGCTTTTCAAAGCCTAGGAATGAAATGGTCAAGACATTTCCTGAGCTAAGGTCCACAATGGCAAGTTAGTGATAACTCCTGCCTAGGTTGACCAACTGCAAGTGGATATTTCTTGATTCCAATGCCATTGTGACCTTTTGCCTTTTTGTGATTAAATGGACATTTGAGCATGAAGTTTGAGAAAAGAGAAGAAGGTGTTACTACAACCCAGAAGTCCATAGACACTGCTGACAATCAAACTAAAATGAAATTGCAACATATGTTTTTATTTTCAGTTTATATCATTCAAAATCAGCTGTAGAGAACTGTAATTTAGTGTACTCATTCTGTCTTTTCTTCACTATATAATTGTGGCTTCTAAAGTAACACACTAATAGATTCACCTAGTAAATAAAGTTATCGCTGAAATTATTATCAATTGTTCTCCCATATTGGGGGCATTTGATATGTTCCTTAGTCTTGTAATCTATGAAATGGGCATAATAATAATAGTATCTGGTTCAAAGGTGGTTATAGAGGTTAAATGCAATAATCAGTATAAAACTTTGAGTAGAGCAACTAACACAAAACAAGTGCTCGTTGGTGCTCTTTCAAAGTAACAGGGCCAATGAAAGATAGACTTATATATGGAAAGTTGCTGTTTTTTATGCTGAGTGTGTATTACATGCAATGGTACCTGAGGGTAGATATACTTTTCTGTATGTGGATGTGAAACAATGGAGAACAGACAGAGATACTCAGAGGTACCCAGGGGCAGGCAGCAGAAGGGTCAAGGTGTGTCCATACAGAGTTCAGGCTTGTTGAGTCTCCATGACCCAGGCTAGTCCTTAGCATATTTGCAGAGTCATAACAGTTCAACTTTTTGGCCCACAGAAGATTGCTCAGACTCTCAGAGGAATAAATCCCAAAGTGGGAAGAAGCCAACACTTCGAGTGCCAATTATTCACAAAGCCATGGGCTACACATTTGTAAATGTTATTTTATTTAATCCTAACAAATCAAAAACAATTTTTTTCTTTGTAGGGAATAGAAAAAAAACTTAAACTAACAAAGAGTACATATAACTTGTCTAGGGGCATGCAGTGGTATTAAATGACTGAATCAGCACTGGAACTAAGGTATGTACAATTTCTGACCCTTGTCTTTCTATTACACTGCTCAGTTTTTCCCAGAGACTGATGTATACTGAGAAAATTTGGAGACTGAGTACATAAACACAAACAACAATTATTTTATAATAGTGTTTTAACCTTTACACAATGAATGGAATATTTAAACCTACCATTTTGGATAAGCATTTATGATAAAAAATGTACTTAAGAAGTGAAATTGATAATCAGAAAGGAAAACACCTAGGCTGGAGGGATAATTCTGAGTTTACTGAATTCTGCCTGACCTGTAGGCATAGCAAAGTTTGTCTTCAGTGTTTCTTTTCAGGCTGATTGGTTATTGCTCTGGTTATTGCTCTGAGTAGCCCAAGTCTGGGGAAGGCAGCAATGGGCAGCAGGCAAATACTTCCTTCCTTGGCCATGCTCCTTTTCCTCTGTGGCCAGTGAGTTTATTCTATTTAGAGTAGACTTTTGCTGAACTGGAGTGGGACAATCCATTTGAGTTGGGAATTTTGGGTAGAATGGAAAAACGTAGTAATTTAGCCCACTCTGGCTGGCAGCTACTTTGCCCTTTGCTTCCTCTATGTGGTCTATTCTACTTCACCAGCATGCTATAGAAGAACCGGGGGCCAAAGCTCCAGCTAAATAATGGAAAGGATTTGATTGACTCTGTCTTCTGAGCTTATTCCTCTATGGATCTTTGACAGAAAGAGTGAAATAAAATATAGATATTCCTGAATCATAGCCAAAATAACAACACATGACTTTAATCTCAAAATTGTCCCCCACATTCTCTATACATCTGCCAGATTCCACATTTCTCTCTCCTGGATACAGTTAGATAAACACTGCCAAATCCTCGGTCTTAAGTTCCCTAACTAAACTCTGTGTATATCAACCTCCTTCTGCTAAAACACTTTCTCTTCAGACAAAATGATAACATTTCAGTGTTCCTTCACATAGGCTCAATTCTGAATGAACCTTGATGAAACCAGATTTCAAAAAAATTCCACTTTAACTAGGCTTCCTGATTTCTCAGGTTTTTCACCTTGAACTTTCAGACCTTCTCTTTCCATAGCTTACATCTCTGAATTGGAGAATTAATCCAGTTCTATATTTTCAATTGCAGAATTTCATTTTATTTCTACATTTGGGACTTCTGAGTTTATCCCACTTATGTCTAACTTTGTTAAGTATATTTGTACTGACTGCTTTTCTAGAGACACATATTCACCCAAATGGCAAATTTATATACAAACTTGTTTTTTAATAGACTGTTTATACTGAATGATTTATAGCATAAATATTGGTAATTTCTTTTGAGTACCTCCATTTCAGGAATATCTATCACAAAGATGATAATAAGCTTTATCATTCTTACATTATCTGAACTATGTGAATTATCTGAATAAAGTTTTTCCCCCTTTTCTTAACCCTTGACTCAGGAAATACAGCGTTCTCATGCCTGGACTAGGGGAAAAAAGGGAGTTAAAAAGAATAACATGAGCTAAAGAGTTTTTTTTAATCATGTGGAAGCCCATGATTATCCAGGATTAACTATATAACATAATTTCCATATAAATTTAAACTGAAAGATGTCCCTCAAGGTTCAACTCTACATACTTGAACACAAGCAAAATACTAAACTTTAGTTGTTGGAGTAGACAAAATAAAAATTATTTTAAAACTATTGGCCTAAAAAAGCAGGGAACTTTTCCTCCCCTCACTAGGCTTCCTTTTTAGGATTATTTTCCTTCTCATCAAATGACAACATGTACCTGAAGTATACAGATCCACAGATGGCACCGGTTCTGAATTTCTAATAGAAATGGCCCATGGTCATGGTTTAGGGAAGAACATTCAATCTGGAATTATTCTGTGTTAAGGTAATTTAAGGGGGAGATAATTGAAATGAAAATCTCTAAGGTGCTCTTCCAGTAAGGCTTCTGCTGTACTCATGTTTATTCATTAATATGCCTCAGCTCCTTTGGACTGAGGATTGATGGTGATAAGTCAAACATCTCCTCCTCCTCCTCCTTTGTTGTTGTTAAGTGCCACTGAGTAGGGCTGACTCATGTTGTCCTTGTTGTTAGGTACCCTCAAGTCACTCAGGATGACCTTCCTAGAGTTTTCAATGGCTGATTGTTTCGAGATTGTTTCTGGAGTGGACAGCCACATCCTTCTCTCATTTTTGCAGTGCTAAGGATTGAACCTGGGCTGGGATTTGGCTCAGTGGCTAGAGCACTGTGCTGCAGTCTCTGAGGTCCCGAGTTCAATTCCCAGCACAGCAAAAATGGGAGAAGGGCCTGGTAATCCATTCCCAAGGCAATCCCGAAACAGTCAGCCATTGAAGACCCTATGAGGGTCGCTATGAGTTGGATACCAACTCAATGGCACCTAACAACAACAACAACAACAACAACAACAAGGATTGAACCTGGGTCCTCAGAAAGTACGTAGCAGCACTCTACCAACTGAGCTAAACCCCAGCCAGGTCAGATTCATAGCAACCCTATCTACAACAGAATGAAACCCTACTCAACATCATGCCAGGCATACAATCTTGTTTTTATACTTAGGCCCACCGTTGCTGTTGCCACCACTTTGTCAATCCATCTAGTAGAGAGTCTCCATCTTTGTCTCTGATCTGCCACTTTCCCAAATATGATGTCCTTCTCCAAGGATTTGTCCCTCCTGACAACATGTCCAAAATACATAAGATGCAGTCTAGCCATCCTTGCTTCCAAAGAGCACATTGGTTGCACTTCTAGGGTGGATCTGTTTGGGATATTGTTAGATAACCTGAGCTACACGCAAAGATTTGCATTTGAGTTTGGATTGCTACAATAAAGATATTTGTTGATATTATTGAAGTGGGATACATACAAGTCTAAGAAAAATCCATAGTGCCAAGGTATCAGAAGTTTTGGTGTTCATCTGAAAAACTGCAATGTTATTGGCTTCTTCTTATGTAGTGTGAATTATGGTGACAGGAACTTGTTTGTGGTTTCTGAACTGGGAGGAAATGATGAAGAGTGTTAAAAAGAGATTTAACCTATAAGAAACTTCATGAAACACACACTTTTCCTAGGCTTCATTTGTAACACTTACTCTCATGATGTTAATGTGCACTATAACACCACTAAAATCTCTAAAGCCTGCAGTCAGACCACTATTCCGTCTGCTCTTGGAAGCTAAGCAGTATTGGGGCTGGTTAGTACTTGGATTGGAGACCTCCTGGAAATACCAGCTGCTGTAGGCTTGGGAGAAGGAACCAGGAACCCCCTCCTCAAAACCAATCAGCCATTGAAAACCCTATGAATAGCAGAGAAGCACTAATAATACTGTTTCATTTGTTGTAGGGTCTCTATGAGTCGGACACCGACTCTACGGCACCTAACAACAACAAAATCTCCTAAATTCACGCAAGACCAAACACATGCAGAGGCATGCTCCCTGTCTCTTACAACATCAATGCCCTGTACCACCTCAGGACTGCTAGCAAAAAGGCCATTACTAGATGTGATCCTTTGACTTTGTACCTCCAGAACCATGAGCCAAATAAAACCCCTTTTCTTTGCAAGTAGCCTACCTCAAGTATTTTATTCTAGTAATGAAAAACAAATGACTGTACAAACTATGGCTGGGAGGTTATTAAATCACACATAATTGAAAAAAATTCACAAAATAGCAGATAGTCTCTTGATTTATTATTTTTTTTATTATTTTCTTTACTGAGACGATGAGCCTAACTGAAAATTGTAATTATTTCCATCATAAGAATACTTATCTTTCCATCAAATGTTATTCTGGTGGAGGAAATGAACACTTAGCTATGTGATTTGAACAACTATATGTTAAAATAAATATACTGGATGCTTCTGGGAATAAGTGCAACCAAAGCATTGTAGCCTGTAGCCGCACCACTGTGGTGCCTGATAGTGTCAGATCTCGGAAGCTAAGCTGGGTCGGACTGGGTTAGTACTTGGATAGGAGACTGCATGGGAACACCAGCTGCTGTAGCCTTGGGAGAAGGACCCAGCAACCTACTCCCTTGCAAAACAAACAAATAAACAAAAAACAATAAGCCATTGAAAATCCTATGAATAGCAGAGAAGGACTGACAGTGTTTCGTCTGTTGTACATAGAGTCGCTACAAGTCAGACACCAACTCAATGGCACCTAACAACCACAACAGCATTGTACATATGCACATATGCTCAGACTACTTACATACTGTGTTTATTGTATTCACTGAAAATTATTCCTGAATTATGAGACAATTAGAGACCACTCTTTAATTGCTGAGGATACTGCATTTTCCAACTTTAAACATGAAATAGATGTTGAAAATATTGTGTTAACTTGCTCTAATGAAAACAATGTGTATCCAAAAATTGTTGTTGTTGTTAGGTGCCGTCGAGTCGGTATCCGACTCATAGCGACCCTCATAGGGTTTTCAATGGCTGACTGTTTCGGGATTGCCTTGGGAGTGGATTGCCAGGCCCTTCTCCCATTTTTGTGGTGCTGGGAATTGAACTCGGGACCTCAGAGACTGCAGTGCAGCGCTCTACCCACTGATCCAAATCCCAGCCCTAGCCAAATCCCAGCCCTAGCCAAAAATTAGAATGTCATAAAATTAAATATACAATATATAATAAATCATTGGCCAATTCTTTTGCAGACATGTAACGAAGCTAATAATTTTTCTTTAATACAAATAAAACTATAATTCTGCCGTTACTACTCTAGTATAGTTCTTAAAAGAGGTGGCTATTGTTACTAGAATATCCATAAAGTTGAATTTTCTTTTAAAGCGGTGTTCACAAATTACACCCAAATGTTTGGCTGAAGAGGCTCATTCTCATATCCTATTTAAATCATGAAGTTATTCTGATGCAAAAAGAATAATAAGGACACTGTTTCTGCATTTGAGATGTTTTCTGTAGATGAAAGGCAGATCTACATGTCTGGAGAAATTGAAAAAACATCTGTACGGTACCAGCGAATACATAGGCAAAGTGACTTACAAGGGAACATTGAGGGTGGAGGTAGAAAAGGAAATCCAACAAGAGGTAAATATTAAGTTTTGAAATCATGTAGAATTTGAATTTATCTTGGCCAGAGTTAGGAGTCTTATATGGAAAATTACACACAATTTTTGGTCTGCTTTAAGTATTTAAACAATTTTTAAATGTGTTTTAATTTTAAGAAATCACAATTGACAAAGCTTCTGGTAATAAAGTCATCCTGATAAGAGAGCCTCTGAGGGCAGGAAGGCCAGAATGGCCTCCTCCACTCCACATGGCCCAGGAGGAGAGAGAGAGGGAATGATGGTCCTGCCCCAGCGCAGGGCCTTCTCTCAGCCTGCCATGGCTGAAGGCAGATGGAAGGGTGAGTGCACCCCAGGGCTTGCACGGATCCTGGCAATTTGGAAGTGGCAAGGCTGCCTTAGAAGAGGTGGAAATGAATTATTCCTACGCAGCCTAAGGAGCCAGAGACATAGGGGCCAGGGAGTTTATGAAGCACCATCCAGCCCCAGTTATGCCCATTGTCAATAAGGCCACAATTGCAAATGTGTGAAACATTGGGACACTCCTCTTCATTAACAGACACTAGTCCCACCCTATTTATTAGCCCTGTTCATTTTGACTATGACAACTGGTAGCAAGTTTCTACATAAGACTGTTAAAGAAATCCTCCTACCACTCAGAGGTAACCCAGACATTATTTCTTAAAGAAAACACAGTGCTAGATTTGGAGGCACAGGCCTGATCAATAAAAGACTTGTCCACTGTGCTAATGGTTCTCTACTTTCCCTCCAGGCAAGTGGAGAACCAAGGGGCACAGCACTATCAGATCTGTACTGAGCTCCCACCGGATGTAAAATCCTTCTGGGCTTTTTATTCATTTTTGTGAAGTGGTTTAACTATTAGATCAGACCAACCAAAAAAGAAAATGGCACCTGCTTTGTGTGTTCTTGTATAAAACAGAAGGGGTGTGGCCTGGGCTGGGCACATGCAGAGGACTTGGCCTGTGAGGACATGAGTATTTTGGAGAGAATAGGGGCCATCTGTGCATGGGGCCATGGGAAGTGAGCAAACATGGTGACCAAGGCTTTGCAGGCTGGGACACAATGCAACTGTGACATCTTCCCACTCTGTCCCCTCTGGATGACTGTTTAGCTGGGCTTAACCCTCCTCTGTGACTCCAGAAACCAGCATGGGCATTGGAGAGGGCAGGTGCTCAGTGTTGGCTTATGATTATGACTGACTGAATAAATAAGTTAATAAGAACAGAATAGATTCTAGAAAAAAGACCAGGGTAAGGACAGAGGATGTGAAGATTCTCAAAAAACCAGGCCTGTTGATGACTGAGGAGACAGAAAAAGGCACTACATTTACGAAGTATTTTAGTGGTACACGCCTGTATTCTCAGCACTCAGGAGGCTGAGGTAGGAGGATCGACATGAGTTCAAGGTCAGCCTCATCTACACTGCAAGTTCCAGGACAGTCTGGGCTACACAGTGAGACCCTTGCTAATCAAATAAACAAACAAACAGAAGTATTTTGGTGGGAATATGGTTTGTGGTTGGTAATGGGGAACTAAAGGAGAAAAATGGGTCCAGATTGACTCTGAAGCTTTTAACCAGACAACTGGAAATTGAATTTTAGGAAAGACAAGAAGAACAGTTTTTTCAGAGAGGACATCCAATTTGATTTGACTACATAAAGCACTTTATGTATTTATTAGAGAAGAGTTTTAACTTCCTTACAATCAAGCTCATCCATATTTGTTACAAAAGCAAATACATCAAAGAACAATTTGAAGTGCAATTAAATTTGTTTATTAGTATAGATAAACTGCAATGCAGATTGGTTTTAGCATAATGCAGGTCTCATACTTTTAATGAGTAAAGAAGATGTCCAGATGAAATGTGATAATAGAATAATCTGGAATAATAAGTTACATTACTGTAAATATCTCTAGTGACTACCAAGCCCAACCCCACTTAATAAATGAGGAAAGTGAGGACCAGAAAGCCTAGTGGTCTTCATTTGACAAGTCTTGAGGGCACTGACCACAATAGCAGGCACTTGCTTGGTGCTGGGGATATAAAAGTAAACTGGACACAGTACCCGTAGTCAAGAGGCTCTTAGTCAGGATAATGGAGGATGGTATCCAAAAGGCAGGAAATCATCACACAACATAATACCTACTGTGAATAAAGCATACTCATGCTGCAAGCAGAAATGAATTCAGCATTGGGAGCAGCTCTCAGAGACGGTCACATGCTAACTGACCTGGGATGGATGAGCAGACGTCAAGCAGATATGGAGGCTATGAAACAGTCTCAGGAAGGCCACAAGCATAGTGCATTTAATATGCATAGGAGTTAGAGGACAAGTGAACTCTAGTCCTGGATTTGGGAGACATTAGTATCCTGACTTCCAGTTTGGTGTATTTTTCGAATATTAACTATCTGTTTACAAGTATGGGATGGTTCAGCACACAAGTCAATACTCTGCATACAACATGGGAAGCATACATGGCTCAAGCTTCACTCTGAGTATATACTAAGTCCAAATCCTCCTCCATAAAGCATCTCTTTCTCCCTTAGAGGATTTACTACATCAGACTACAGCCTTTCATTTCCTTCCAAAACACTTACATCCACTGGATCATGCAATAAAACTCTTTAGTCTGGAAGGAATTTTAAGGGGTCATTTTGCATAGCCAAGGGCGCCCAGGTGTGGGGTGGGATGTGGGTTGGTGGGACCAGTTGTCACCCTGGTGCAGGGATACAGAGGCCTTTCTTTGTAGGGGACTAATTAGTAATAAAAATTGACCAACATCATTCTATCATTTTGCATTGTTTTTTTATCACCAACAATTTTTTTTTTTTTTTTTTTTTTTTTTTGCTATACTGGGGTTGAACTCAGGACTTCACGCTTGCATGCTGTGCAAGTGCTATGCCACTGAGCTGTACCTCAGCCTTT
>VMDO01004036.1:12466-100142 GCA_007922755.1 Pedetes capensis | reverse complement strand
ACCACCATGCCCGGCTTTCACCAACAATTCTTAATGCCAGTAATAAAATACTCATTCCTGCCAAAGTGAACTGTTCCCTCGTCCCTTCATACACCACCTGCACCCAAAATCACAGATGCCACTAGGAGTTAGAAATGTCTAAAGTGTCCACATCAGCCATCTGATCAGCTCAGAAGGTCACGTGTCCTCCATTTACTTTTCTTCTGTAAACATAGCTGAGTAGTTGAAACCAGGCATAGAAGAACCCCCACTTTAGTGTTTATCTTCCTAAATTATCATTATCTCCAATGAAGATTGTCATCCAACCAGTCTTCAGTCCATTCCTGCTGGTGCCCAGGCACTCACAGCTCACCAGGAGCAGTCCTCAGGCATCTTCTCGGCCTGTGCCATCTGGCATGTGCTGGGAGGGGTAAACACAGAGGGGTCTTTAATACCCAGCTGCACATCAAAAAACCGCGTGGACAGGATCACACTGTAGTTTCTGATGAAGGTCTCCTGCACAGGATAACAATCCTTGGCTGTATAAATGCCAATCCATGTTTCATCTGAAGAGGAAGAGAGTTGACTTTTTACTAGGAAAGGCAGGCAAAATGTCTGGTTTTTTTTTATGATGGTAAAATGCACCCAACACAAAATGTACCATTTCAACCACTTTTAAGAAGCATATAGTTTGCAAACATTAAATGCATCCACATTGTTCTACAACCATTACCACCATACATCTCGAAAACCTACTCTTTTTCACAAATTGAAAACCCCATATCTATCAAGGAATAATTTTCATTGTCTTTTCCCCCTAGTCCCTGGAAATCACTATGATATTTGCCTGAATGTATTAAGAAACCTCATTTAAGTGGAATCACACAATGTTTATCCCTTTTGGCTGGCTTATTTCTCTTAACATAATGTCTTTGAGGTTTATTCATTTGGTAGCAGGTATCAGAATTTCTTCCGTTTCTAAGGCTGAATAATATTCCACTGCTATATGCATGTACCACATTTTGTTTATCCACTTACACACTAATGAATATTTGAGTTATTCCTACCTTTTGGCTGTTGGGCATAATGCCACTATGAACATGGATATACAAATAACTGTTTGAGTCCCTACCATCAATTCTTCTAGGTATATATCCAGAATTGGAATCATTGGACCATATGGTGCCTTTGTTTCATTTTTTGAGAAAATATTGTACTTTTTCCCACAGAGTGAATGCCTGTGTTTTTGAAACAGTCTCAGAATTATAGAGAATATCTTCACCTCAAAGCAGGCTAGTTCACACCCAGAGTAATGTAGTTAGTCTGGCCACTGAAGCTCTAGGAAGTGATGTGGGGGAAGAAAAAGGTGACACCTGATTCAAGTGTGTGCCTTTGAAGAGTGCCTCCTATACCATTCACCACAGGTGATTGTGAAAGGTCAAAAACAGACTGAGTCTGCAAGAGCCAAAGTGACAAAACAGTACTCATGGAACCTGAAGACAGAGATGTTTGAAAAAACCTGCTGAGCTCCCAGTGCTGTGTGATTAGCAAAGGACATGAGGGGACTTAACAAGGCTTTCAGTGATTTATTTAAATTTCTAACTTTCCCTAACAACTACCTTCCTTAAGAGACTTCAACCTTCTTTCCCAGCATGCACCCTGATATACAAGGCTTACAGCCTTCCCGTCCTTACAGGATCTGGCTGACTTCCGGTCAGACCATTCCTGGACGGTGATCTGCTCCTGAGGCCCCCCGATGGAGTACTGGTCCTCAAAGGTGGAGTTCTGGGGAATGTCGAGAGGGTCCCATGGTTCTGTGAGGGTGATCTTTGAGCATTGCTTGGTGGCTTGTTCAATCTGAAACATCACTCCATCCTTATAGAGCAGAATATATTCAAATAATCTGAAAAAGGGATTAAAAGAAAACAGTTTAGCACTTTAATGTTACAATTTTTTATTCGCACAAAGTCCAAAGGCCTTGGGCATAAATTACTTTTAAAATAAAAAATAACAGTTTTTCTTGTTTGGCAGTCATTAACTTATTTATAAATACTATTCACACCAAACAACCTGAACACAAAATAATTAAAATTCCAAGATCAAAGCTGAGTATCACTTATCAATTCAAAGCTGAGTATTCTTATCAATTCTTATCAATGAGCCAGGCCCCGGGCTTAAGATATAAACATGGTAAAGACATAACTCTGGCATTACAGCTGGCTTGTGATCTTTTGTTTATGCACAGGGACACAGGAGGATTAGACCCTCCACTTGGTTGACTTTTTGAGTTTTTGGTTGAGTTAAGGAGTTACAGGGGAATCCTAAATGTAAGACAAGAACCCGCTCCGTGCTGAATGGACAAAGCACATGTACCTCATTTCCCGACAACCTATGTTCCACACAGCTGCACTGGGCATGGTCTCTCCCCAGATAGCCTGAAGAGGCTGGGACAGCAAGGACAAGAGCTGAAGAGTCCCAGAGAAAATGGCTTCCCTAAACTGAGTTAGTCTATGTGCTCTTGGCTCTGATCATGTGCCTACCCAACGTGGGGAGGGAGAGGGAGGAGCCTGAGACTGTGCTGGAAGTCATCGTGTGTCTCTATTGTACTTGTAAAGGTAGGCAATCCTGGTGTTGATGTTGTATGAAGCCCACTGTGTTTCCATGTATTTTACTGCCAATTCAAAACACAGGCCAATGCTGCTGGTCAAGCAGAGAGGGTGCTGTAGATGTAGTCCTGACCTTGTTATTAGGTGCCTTCGAGTCAGGTCTGACTCATGGTGACTGTATGTACAATAGAATGAAGCACTCCCTGACACTGCCATGCCCAGCACTATGTCATTGTTTCTCTGGTATTCATAGGGTTTTCAATGACTTATTATTTCAGGAGAGAGTTGCCAGGTCCTTCTCCCATTTTTGCAGTGCTGAGGATCAAACCCAGGGCCTCAGAGCACACACAGAATCACTCTTCCAATTGAGCTAAAAACCCCAGCAGCTGAGGAAAGAGTTGTTTAGAGAAGTCTTTTCATAAACTAAAGAAGATAGCCAATGGTAGGCCTGGGGGTATAGCTCAATAGTAGAGCACCTGTCCAGTGTGCACAGATGGTGGGCTCAACCACCAGCACTGCAAGGAAAACACAGGGCCAACCAATGGTCTACGCCTTGTGAGAGTTACTTCATTAGAGGAATATTCATGGAAGATGCATCTTCTCCATTCCAAACCTGAGCTTAAAATTTACTTTCTATAGAAAAAAAAACCTTTTTAAAGGTCTATCTGATTAAAATAATATCACTACTAGTATTATATTTTGGCCTTCTATGAGTTAGTGAGGAAATATGAACATAACCTCATTTTCTACATTTAGATATATCCTGCTTATTCCAGAAAAGACGTAAACTGGCTTACAAGGGTAAAACAACAAATAGCAAAAAGAACACATGCTTTTAGAAGTGGAAGTGAATGTAGAAAGAAAAGCAAATGTACATTTTGTGAGATATTGCTCAAATATAAAGCTAATTCTTATAAAATGTTTAGCTCTTTGAAGGACTTTCGAATTGGATTGTCATGGTCTTCTCATGATTAGTTAAGTCCCCAGCACATTAGAGACTAAATATTCACAGAAGTAGTATAGAAATGTTACCACCAACTTTTAGAGCCCCATTGTAAATATGGGAATCTCTGTCCATACAAGAATCCTTTTCTGTGATGTGTTTAATGACAAGTGAGCCACCCACAAAATGCCCCTGCTCTACACCCACAGTGGGATAAGTTGTTTTTGTTGTTTTCTCCTCACCATTAGCATCATCCCATGCTTTCCCCCGTCCTAGGTGACTTGGCTAAAAAGTCATTCCTAGTTTGTGCTGATACTCCATCCATGTACTTTTCAGACAATGATGGTCACCCCTATAGGGCAGGCAGTTATGTGCATAAGAGCCAAGTTTCCTCCTTGAGACCACTGTCCTCATTCTCTAAAAAGTACCACCGCAGCACCCATATTGGTCATACCAGACCTTGCCACCCTCACCAGGGATTATTAGCCTAGAAGTGCATATGTGACCCAGGGGAACACAGACTGTCCCCTAGGTTTGTTGAGTTGTGACTGAAGGCCTACTTGTCGACATTTTTACGTAACATAGACAGGTCATATGCAAACTCTGAAACTGTAGATTGCTATTTTCCAAGAACAAACTGAGTAAGAGTAGAGAATGAAGCAGAAGCAAAATGGACCAGCAAGCTGTGGCTCTAACAGCTGCATTTCCTGGATGCATTTGTTTTATGAGCTCACAGACTCCCCTATAGAGTTATAATAAGCCTTTTTGGTTCTCATAAACCTTCTTTTTATTTTATTTATTTATTTATTTATTTATTTATTTATTTATTTATTGGCTTGCAATATTTTTGCTTCTCATGGCCAGGATTAGTTTCTGATGGGGGTGAAAACTCCAGGGCTCCATGTAGAGTCCCAACTAAGAGCTATATGTTAGTCAGCTTTCTGTCACTGTGACAAAATACCTGAGAGGAACCACTTACAAAGAAGAAAGTTCTCTTTTGGCTCTCTGCTTCAGAGGTTTCAGTGAGCAGTCAGTTAACCCTCTGCTTTTGGGCCTGAAGTTAGGTAGGGCATCCTGGCAGGAGTATGAAGCATAGGGAGCTGCTTGCCTCTAGGTAGCCAGGAAGCAGAGAGAGAGAAAAGGGAGCCAAGGTCTCAATATCCCCTTCAAAAGCATATTCAAATTCCTCCCACTAGGCCACACCTCTTAAAGGCTCCACCACCTCCCACTAGCACAATGGGCTGGGGACCATGTGCTCAACATAGGGCTTTTGGAGGCCGTTTAACATCCAAACAATTGCAAGCTGCCAGACAGCTATTCTGGGAGAAGCATGTGTGGCCCTCAGAAGAATCAAGGGCAACTGACTGACATGTAGTCAGCCACCTGCAGCAGAAGGGAAGGGGACTGCAGGAGAGTGACTCTGCCAGCTCCACTATTTCCCAGACGTCAGCTCGGCCCAAACATAGAGAAGTATGTTTTAACTTTAAATCAAGAATTCTGAACTTGAAACAATCATTACAAAATGTTCACATTTGTTAAATTTGGATGGTTTGCCCACAGTGTTTGTTGTGGTATCCTCTGTGATATTCTGTATTTGAGATATTTAATTGTTTAAGAAGAGGGCCACATCAATACTGACATATTGACTAAGCCTTAAGCAAAACTAAAAATAATCACTTCATGGGAAACAAAGTTTCAAAATCCCATGTGGCTATAAATAGTAGTCCTGCTCCACCATAAATTTTAATGATACTGGAGTGTTTCACATATTTGTGTGAACACATTAATTGCTAAGATGTAAGTTTCTCCTTCCTGAATAGGACACAGGGATGGACACTAGATAGGGAAGGACAGAAAGTCAAAGGCAAATGAGGCCAGGTGGTAATGAGTCATCATTGTGGGGGTGCTGTGTGGGCAACAACCTTGAAGGATTTGAAGGACCCACAGGCCTGAACAGAAACTGGATCTCTGGAAGCAGGCTGCAAGCCTGGGTCTGACAAGGAGGTAGCTGTGGGTATGGGAGTCTACACTGTTCCCTGGTCAAGCAAGGTAAGGTGCTAGAACCCGCATGGAGGATAGCCAGGCAGACAGCCCTGGGTCAACATCTACAGCAAACTTCACATCCTTGCTGGCTAGACACCAAACAAAGCATGTTCCTGGGAGAGGTGGATGAGAGTTCCCTCCCCGGGCCCCTCCACCTGCAAGCAAGATCACAGCTGGTCAGGTCCGTTCCCCCCCCCCGCCCGGCTCAGATGACTGAGCTCTCCAGGGCAATCACAGTGCAGAGAGGTGTCTAGCCTGCTTGGCTAAAGGGACAAAGGATTTCTGGTGCTTTTAACAAAATTCTCAGGCTACATGACAATTTCTTTCATTTTTTGTAAACCTATTTTCCTAGACATAAGACACTACTATTCTTGTCTTCCAAAACCCTGAAAACCTGCAGACATTTTGTTTTTTTGAAGATAGGTTTATGGTTTTTGTAAAACTGATTCATGTTAAATGTAAAAAAATTAAACTATGCAGAAGTGAAAAGGGGCAAGTAAAACTTTCCCAGAAACTCTAATGTAAAGAAATATCACCTGTGTACCTGTGACTAGATATATATCTTTCAAAATACATCTTTATGTGCATATTGATTTTTTTCATTTAAGAGTTTTTAATTGTAAAATACATATACTACTTACCATCCTAAACCATGTTAGGTGTACGCTGTCATAGTTAAGTACATTCATGTTGTATAATCCAGAACTCTTGCAAAATTGAAAAAATAAATATACATTAAGCAATAACTTTCCATTCCCTTCTCTTTCTAGCTGCATGGAAAACAGCATACTATTTGTCTTTATGAATTTGACTACTCTAGGCACCTCTTATGAGAGGAATGATGCAGTATTTATCTTTTGTTGACTGTTTTATTTCACTTAACATAATTTCCTCAAGGTTCATCCTTGTTAAAGTGTATGTCAGAATTTCATTCCTGCTGGGTGAGGTGGCATATGCCTATAATCCCAGCAACTAGGGAGGCAGAGGCAGGAAGATCACAATTTTGAGACCACAGGCAGTCTGCGTAATTTAGCAAGACCCTGTCTCAAAAAGTAAAACAATGGGCACTTTGGTTGATTCTATATCCTTGCTATTGTGAAAAGTGAGTGTTGCATTGAACATGGAGATGCAGGTGTCTCTGTGGTATGATGACTCATCTCCCTTTGGTTATAGTCCCAACAGTGTTATAGCTGGGTCATACAGTAGATCTATTTTTAATTTTCCAAGGTACCTCCATATTGATTTCCAAAGTGGTTGGACTAATTTACAGCTCCACCAGCAGTATAAGAGGGTCCCCTTTTCTCCACAACCTCGCCAGCATTTGTTATTTGTTTTATTAATCTTGGCCATTCTTACTGGTGTAAGGTAGAATCTGAGAGTTGTTTTGATTTGCTTTTCCCTAATGGCTAGGGATATTGAGCATTTTTTCATATGTTTAATGGATTTATGGGCTGCTTCATTTGAGAACTGTCTGTTCAATTCCTTTGCCCATTTGTGTATTGGGGTTATTTGTTTTCTTGGGTATTGTTTTCTTGAGTTCTTTATAAATTCTGGAAATTAATCCTCTGTCCAATGTAGTATAGGACGCAAAGTTTTTTTCCATTTAGTGGGGATAAAAATACTATGGTACATATACACAATGGAATACTACTCAGCAATTAAAAAAATGAAATAATGTCATTTGCAGCAAAATGGATGGAATTGGAGAAAATTATTTTAAGTGAATGAACACAAGCCCAAAAAGAGAAATACCACATGTTCTCATTCATAGGTGAGAGCTGAATCAAAATTAAAAGGAAGGAAAAAAATTTTATACAGGAATTGGAACATAATAAAAAGCAAAAGTCAACTTAGCAGAGAAGGGAAAATTTAGTGAGCTGAAAGAAGGAGGGAGGGATCTAGCAAAAGGAAAAGATGATGGGAGAAGAACAGAGGAAGAGGAGGAATAAGGAGGAGCAAGGAATGAGAGAGAAGGCAACCTCAAAGTAAACAGCCCGACTTTGATAGTTTGGGAAATAATTATAATAATACCAAAGAATGGCAATAATACAAGTGGGCTAGATTATTCATGTAATACTACTGACAATGTAAAAAGATAGATCATTACAGAAAAAGTTTGGACCTGAAACATAATTGGGATGCAAGGGTACATAGAAAAAATAATCCCACAAAAAGACATGCAATGTAGAAGAGAGGCCTTTGGTGAGGATGTGGAAGAAGGGGGAGGAGGTGCACAAGTTAAGGGGGAGGTTATCTTTGCAATGTACAGTGCAATGGATATATGAAAATGTCACTATGAAATGTGTGTCAGAATGAAACACATTAAGTTGTACATTAAAAATTTCCAATAAAATAAAAAGTAAAACAATGGGCTGAGGGTGTAGCTCAGTGCCTGCAAGTGCAAGGCCTTGGGTTCAAGCCCCCAAGTGCCACACAAAAAAAATATCATTCCCTTTTATGGCTGAATAATGTCCCTTTGTATATACATCTTGTTTATACATTCATATTTTAATGGATATTTGGGTTACTCCCACCTGTTAGCTATTGAGTAATGCTGCTATGAACATGGTTGTTGGTTGTAGAAATATAATTTTGATTTTAATATGTACTGCACACATTTTATAAAAATGAGTGGATAGTATTTGTTTGTTTTCTAATTTGCATTTTAAAATCAACAACTTATTTGGGTATGGTGGTACACATATGTAATTCCAGCATGCAGGAGGCAGAAGCAGGAGGCCAGCCTAGGCTACACAGCAAATTTCGGCCTGGACTACATAGCAAGTCCCTGTCTCGAATGAATCAATTAATAAAAAAAAATCATTTGTCCTTGATTTCTTAATTTGCCATCATAAAATATTTCAGATATGACCACCTTTATATGTCCTGCCTTAACAATTGTTTGCATTTTGCCATATTTGCATTATCTTTTCTAAATATTTCCTTAAGATGAGAACTTTTGGTCATAATATCATTATCACATCTAAGAAATTAAAATTCATTCCATAATATGAATAAGAATATGGGAATATTTCCACATTCAATTGTCCCCAAGGTATATTTTTAGTTTTTTTTCAAATCAGAATCCAATGAAAATTACAGTATTATATAGTTGATTGTGATGCTTTTACTCTTTTAAAAATATGTAACAGTACTAGGTTTTTATTTTAACATGTCATTGACTCAAGAGTCCATTAACAGAAACATTAATGGAAACATTAACATCAACTTTTAGAATATAGTTCATTCTTAAATGTAGGAATCTTTGTCCATATACAAATCCTGTCCTGAGATACTTTTAATGACAAGTAAGGTGCCCACACAGCACCTACATTGCCTTGATTGTATTTCTTTTCTGAGTTTCTTGGGAAATTTCTTCATGATGTCATTTAGCTTGTGCCTTTAACTCCTGTCACTCTGACCAACTGGCAATGAGGTCTAAAGGGTATGATTATATTTATGTTCAAGATGTTTAGGAAGAACATATCATTGGTAGGCTGTGTACTTTAGGCTCTATCACATATGAAGATAGATGATGTACCTTCTCACAATTAATGTCACTGACTTTGATCACCAAGATATATGGTGACTCAAGACACTTTCATTGTAAAAGTATTTCCTTTTGCAATTAGCATATGATTTCTGTGAGAAACACTTTTGATGTTGGGAATATCCTGTTACTCAATAACAGGATATTTGGGCTAAGGTTTAGTTCAGTTGGTAGAAAACTGCTCTGCACTCTCTGAGGCCCTGGGTTCTATCACCAGCACCGCAATAATGGGAGAAAGACCTGGCAGCCCACTGCCAAAATAATCTCAAAACAATCAACCATTGCAAACTCTATGAATAGCAGAGAAGCAGCAACACAGTGCTGGGCATGACACAACATTTCATCCTGTTTTACGAGGAGTTGCTATGAGTCAGATCCAACTCAATGGCACTTAACCACAACAGGAACCAATAACTGTTATCTGTTTTTTGTAAAACTGCTTCCTAAATCAATTATTTCACTCAGAGTTGGTATAATACAGCTAGTAGTAGAACAAATCTTATGTTTATCTTTCTTAATGTATTGAGTACTGTTGGGGATTTTTAAAATAATATCTCTCAGCTAGGGTCCCTCATGACAGCTTGAGGGGCTGACCCCTAGTTGACCCCAGGGCTCATCTCACTCACTCAAAACAGCCCCTCCCATCGAGTGAGCAAGATGGCCCCCGGCCAGTTTGACCAGCCTCAACCACCATAATTTTGATTGGCTCCCCTCACCACTGTGCAGGTAGTAACTGTCTCTGCCTGGCAGTTATGTCCGTTTGCCCACTGTACCTGCCAGCTGTGTGCCCCGATTGGCTGAACCCCACCATGTGACCCTTCCAGGACCCTATAAAAGCAGGGCTACTGGACCTCTATTCATTCCCTGTAGCACTACCGATCCTGACCTCTCTGACCATCTCCTGAACCTCATCACCTGGACCAGGGCTCCCTACTCCTGCAAGACCATCTAGCAAGCTGGCGAGATCAAGCCCAGGGGCCCCGAAGAGCCGAAGGCCACGATGAGCCGAAAGCCATGAAGAGCCTCCCAACTCCTCCCATCCTTGGGAAGGAGGGGGGCAAAGAAGGCGAGCCGCGAGAATCAAGACCATTGGACCTCAACTGAACACCTGCGGCTGTGGCTGTGCCTTTAAGGCTGAGCTGTACGAGCACTTAGCCTGCAGCATTCTATGCTGCAGGCATAGAGCCAGCACTTAAAGGGATAGAGCCTTGCTCTATAGGGGCTGCCTGCTCCTTGCTCTCCATAAGGGGAGCACCCCAATAAACCTTCCCTGTTCCCCTCCAACCATCTGAAGGTCTCCCGAGGTCCTTCTTTCCCGACATCGACCACGTGCTTATGTTGAGGGTTTGGCCCTAACTTTAGCTGGGCTAGAGCCAAAAACCCCAACATAACAGTACCAGTCTTTAGTCAAGAGTTTTTACTTATTCAGTGTATGATAAGCAATGAAAATCATTATTCTTCTTGATGCTCAAACTCTCTCTAGCTATGTCATTGGGAGGGGGATGGGATTTAGCTCAGTTGGTAGAGTGCTGCTCTGCAGTCTCTGACATCTGGAGTTCAATTCCCAGCACAGCAAAAATAGGAGAAGGACTTGGCAATCCACTCCCAAGACAATCCCAAAACAGCCACTGAAAACCCTATCAGGGTCACTAGGAGTAGGACACGACTTGGAGGCACCTAGCAGCAACAACAACAACTCATTGGGAGCTCCTTCCAGAGTATCTGTTGACATGACCCCATGAGTCTCTGAGTCCTTTATGACTTTCTGTGACACAGGTGTCCCAGGCTCATCTTGGACTCTCCCTACCCTAGGTTTGAAACCAGAATTTCTCAAACTAACCCTAGTAACAGTTAGTGGGAAAAGAACTTAGAAATCAACATCAAGGCACTATATGTGCTAATTGTTGCCAAGATGTCATTGCTGTGAGGGCCTTTCAATGGTCAGGGCTTCCAATATATTTACAAAATCATGAATTTGTATTGATATTTTCAACAGAAATTTGACCTTAAAGTTTTTCCTCTATCATTTTTGTCTTTATATATTGTTTCTCTTAAAATAAAAATCGTGCTTCCATAAACATTAACACATATACCTGCTTGCTTTGTACTACAATCAATATTATTATAAAAATTTGCCAAAGTTTAAGATTTCACTGTAGCTCTTTTTGTCCTTCAGGTATAACTTACTAGAATTTGGAGTCAGTCCTGGAATAAGTCTGTTCTTTGTATGGTTATGTTTCCAGATTGATAAATCATTACGTCCATCTGTTTCGGTCTGTTCTCATTTTGGAGACTTTACATTTTTCCTTTGATTTTAATTTTGTTATTTAAGCATGGAAATTTTTTTGTATTTCAAACTCAAAATAATATAAAAAGCCATATTGAGGGAAATCTCCCTCCCATTCCTGTGTCTTTTCCTATTCCTCACCTGCCTTATGAGTAATGCTTTTCATCAGCTTCCATTTTATTTTTCCTGTGTGTTTTGACACAAAAATTCTAAATGCATATATGGATTCTTATACTCTCCTTTGAGCCTGCAGCCATAGCCCTGTAGCATCCGATCCCGTCAGATCTCGGAAGCTAAGCAGGGTCGGGCCTGGTTAGTACCTGGATGGGAGACCGCCTGGGTACACCAGAAGCTGTAGGCTTGGGAGAAGGACCTGGCAACCCCCTCCCAGAAATCAATCTGCCATTGAAAACCCTATGCACAGCAGAGAAGCACTGACAATAGTGTTTCCCCTGTTGTACAGAGGGTCGCTATGAGTCAGATACCGACTCGAAGGCACCTAACAACAACAACAATCCTCTCCTTTAAAGAAAAAGTAACATGCTCCATATAATTTTCTGCACATTGCTTGTTCTACCTTCCAGTAATACATAGATTGTTTAATTTATGGCTGTATAATAGGTTGTTTTGTGTAAATACCATCAGTTATTTAGCTAGAATGTTACTGATGAGCATTGTCTTTTTTCCATTCTTTTGACATTAACAAAAATGTCAAAATGAAGAACTTTGTGCTGTCCTGTTTTAGATGTGTATTTAAGGTAATTCTGACTGGAACAAGTAGGTCAAAAGGTAAAATCATCTGTGATTGTGTTAAATATTACCAGATTTCTCTCCATAGGACTGTGCTATTTTGCACTCTACCAGCAATATATGTGATGGCCTACTTTCTTTATAGTCCTGCCAGCAGAGCATGTTATAAAACTTGGATTTGTGCCCATCTGATAAGTAGGACATGGAAACTATTGAGGCTTTTTTTTTTTTAGAATTTAAAAAAATATGTAGCATATCCTTACAATAAACTACACACACCTGAAGTGCAGAGCTTGAGAAATTTTACAAAATGCTCAATCTGGTGAGCACCCACCCAGATCAAGATATGCTACCCCAGAAGCCTTCTTCCTGCCCCCTCCCAGTAACTGCCCTTCCAAAGAGCAGAGTCATTTTAATTTAACTTCAGTCATGACAGTCAGTTGAGCAAATGTTCCTATGTTGAAGCACAACCTGACTTTGTTTTTCTGTTAACCTACTACTCATTTCTCTATAAATCAGATTTTTATGTGTGATATAAGTTGCAGACATGTTTCTGTCATTTTAGACTAATTTTTGTAGAATGCAAAGCATTTTACATTTTTAAGGAACATTTCTTTTGTTATTTCTGAATGTTGTCATATTTAGAAAAATATTCCTGCTCTCAGGTTTATAAAGGAATGCAACCACATTTTTATTATCCCTGTGTGGTTTTATTTTGCTTACCTTTAGATCTTTAATCCATTTGGAGTTTGTTTTTATGTATAATGTGAGATACAGAAAGAATTTTATCTTTTTCTAGTTGCTCCAATAGTATTGATTGGAAAGTCTATATCTCTCCAGTGATTTGAGATTTCACTTATCATATACTTCATTTCCAGATGTGTGTGGCTCTATTTCAGAACTCTGTTTTCTTCCATTGGATTGCTAGATTGTGCACCAGTATCACACTGCTTTAATTGGAAAGACTTAATAGGGTGCTTCAAAACCTGGTCAAATTACTGGTCCTCCTATTGTTTTCTTCTTTTTGATGGTTTTCCTCAGATATTTAGGATTTAAAATTTTTTCCATATAAAATTTAGAACAAATTCTTTAGCTCAAAATAAAAGCCCAATCACATTTTTATTGGGATTCAGTTACATTTACAGATGACCGTTAAAAGAATCAATATCTTTATCTTGCTGAATCATTGTATTCCTCCAAAAATTTATCTGTTTTTGTGTCATTTTGTATATTTCAAGAATATTTTTAAAAAGTTTTCTGGAGAGGTTTTTCACATTTCCATTAAGTTTACTTGTAAATGGTTTATCTTTTGCTGCTGATGCTATTTCAAGTGGAACCTCCTCTTCCATTATGATTTCTAGCAAGTCATTGTTTGTACACATGAAGACTATTAACATTTCATGTTAATTTCATATTTAGCTATCTCACCGAATTCTCTTATTGTCTGAATTGATTTTTGAGTCCTTTGTGTTTTCCAAGTTAACTGCATTCATAGCATTGACAAAGATAGTTTTTATCTTTCTTTTCTAATTCTCAATCCTCTAATTAATTTTCTGATTTATTGGCCAGTAGAACCAACACAATATTAAATACACTACAGGTAATGGAGTCCTTCGTTCATCTTGAGTTTAATGAGGAAAGGGCTATGTCTTCAATATTAAACTATGTAGGTTGCATGACAGTAAGAAAGCACCAATCAATTCCTATGGAATCTTTCTGTCAGCAGTGTTTGTTGAATATTATCAGTTGCCTTTCTGGCAGACAATGAACATGATCACATGATTATTTTCATAGATGTTTTTGGATTTCCAAAAATCAAACTGCCTTTGTGTTCTCTTAAAAACTTCTCTTGATCATAATGTATTAGTTTTTAATGTGGTACTGGGCTGAATTTGCTAGTTAGGAAGTTTTAAACAATTATTATATCAATATTCATAAGTGAGGTTACAATATTTTTATGTGTGTGGTACTAGAAGGTTGAACCCAGGGATTCATTCATGCTTTTCAAGTGTTTTACCACTGGGCTGCACCCCTAACCTCTTTTTAATTTTTTTTTCTTGAGTCAGGTTCTCACTAAGTTATGAAGGCTTCTTCTGGCCTCAACCTGACAATCTTACTGCCTCAGTGTCCCAAGTCATGGGATTATAGTCATGTGCCACCTAGCCCAGCTGAGATTACCATACTTTTAACAGATTTACATTTCTCTTATAAGTATATACCATGATTTGCACTTTACCGGTTCCCTATTCATGACCATTTAGACTGTTTCTAAGTTTTTGTTAATAATGCCAAATATAATTTGTAGGTTATGCTTATCTCCCTGTGTTTACATCCCTATGAAAAAATGTATAGAATGCTACTGTTTGATGAAAAGAAATTATCATTTCATATTTTAGGAGGTATTTTGCTTCCCCAAAAAATGGACAATAGAGTTTTTAACTGGAGGTGAAACTTCATTAATTTCTTTGCACTAAAAAATGTACTAACAACTTACCCTGTTAGAAGAAAACCAGAGAAACTTTTCTGTCTTATTTTTCTATTCAGTATATGACTTACTGACAATGTAAAAGGCACTATTAGGAGTCAAGGTACAAAGTTTACTACCAGTGGGCTATATGATTATAATTTTACTCTCCCTGTTTCTCATATGTAACTTTAATTTTAATGCTTGCAGCATTATTATGAAGATAACCTAAGATAATGGGTATCAAATCCTTATACAAATGTAAGGCAACATTTCTATGATAGGAAAATCTCATCATATTTGTGTTTATTATCATCAATTAACATTTAACCAGGAAACTAATTACTTAACTTGTACATGTAAGACTTGATCTATAATGTAACAAAGAAGGGTTACTTTATACGGGTGGGCTGGAGAGATGGAGAGATGAAGAGATGCTTATTACTGAATGCTATGGGCTGGGATTTAGCTCAGTTGGTAGAGCTCTGCTCTGCAGTCTCCAAGGTCCTGAGTTTAATTCTCTGCAATAAAACAGGATAAAACAGGAGAAGGACGTGGCAACCCACTCCCAAGGCAATCCTGAAACAATCTGCCATTGAAAACCCTATGAGGGTCCAACTATGAGTCGGACATGACTCGATGGCATCTAACAACAACAACAACATGGTGGACACCTTCCTAGAAGACTCAGCAGATATTTCCACATCTTCCCCTTCACTTCCCTCCCAATATAGAAGTTAAAAATATTATTCTTCTTCCTATTATTATTTTCAGTCTCCCTTTGAGACAGGGGTAAAACTGTTTCTGGATGTGGAAATATAAAGGAAAGTCTACAGGGAGAGGAAGTACTGAGGAGATTTCTTCTCTCTCAGAAAAGAGGAAGAAGGTCTTTGTCTCTTTCTATTTCCTTCACTTTCTGTCTTTGAAAGTAGTTGGGTAAGAAATTGAGACTTGGCTCAGAGACAGCCATCTAGAAACCATGAGGCAACAAGTCAACCCACCATCTGGTAACTAGATACTGGAAAATACAGGCGACTGAATGTTACTAGCATATTTTTAACAGATGAGAAAATGTGCAGATCAGATTATAACTTAGTAGTAAATAATAGGGCCAGGATTACACCAAGGGCCTGACCTCCTACCAGACACATCCTAATTCTTTAACACTACACCCTTTCCATGTCTCTATGGAGGAAGGAGTGGCTCTTCCCATCCATGTAGAACTGATGGGCCATCTAAGACATTAAATTACAGAAAAGGGAGTGGACAGATATTATATTGTGATTACAAAAGGACTTTGGCTTTTATGGAAGATATTGGTCAAATTTGGATTTGTTTAATATGTAATATAATAGATTAGTAATGCATATTGGCCCTTTTACTCTCAGGAGGAAAATTTGAGCTGCAGCTCTTGCCATTCTGGCATACATCAAGTTTGAGTTACGCCCTACAGTGATTATGAGACAAAAAAGAAAAACACTTTCAAAATTTTGATGTTAGACACAAACTTACTGTGCATTTGATGCCGATCACATACAACAAAAGGAAAATTAAATTACTTAAGAATGCAGCCTGAGGAAAAAGTAAAGTCAGAGTGTGTGTGTGTGTGTGTGTGTGTGTGTGTGTGTGTGTGTGTGTACACACACAGATTAGGAAACTGTAAGATGATGGGCCTCCACTACTTAGATTGTAGTTCCAAAAAGGAAAAGAATGTCTCCCCCCCGCCAAAAAAAATAACTGGATGGATATTGGCAATATATACTTTCATCTGATGAAAAATAACAAAAACCCTTCATGAGAAAACAGGTCAATAAGACTTTATTTTCACCATCACTAAAAGGAACAACGTCATTAGTACTGAGATACCCATGTTGCCATGGTGCCCCATGGTTTCTAGAACTATGTTCCACAGGGTGGGGTACTCCTGGAGGACAAGGCAGGGACTGTGTAGTCAGCACTGTACTTTTCAGTAGAAATATGTTCTCAATGAATCTCATGCTTCTCCATCTCAGTTTTGGAGAATTTTCACCAATGTGGGCACTAGAGGTTTCACAGGCACCGGCAATTTTCTTCCCAAGGAGTGCTTCTTTGAACTGAGAGGCCTTCTGCAGAAGCCTCAAACTCTTAGCAGAATGCTTAAGTCACCCTCAGACCTCCAAAGAAAGGAAAAATTCTAAAGAAAGATAACCCCCAAAAGAAGAAGTTACCTGTCTCTGGAACAAAAGTGCTATGGTGTCTTGGATGATCCCTGGCCCTTCACAGAAGCTGCTTTTGTTGTAGCTAAAATTAGGTCTATTGGAAGAGGATCAGAGGGTGGGATCTGCTAATAAGTAAGAGTCTAAAGTTTGCCCCCTGCAGCTGTATCACTGTGGCATCTGATCCTGTCAGATCTCAGAAACTAAGCAGGGTCAGGCCTGGTTAGTACTTGGAGGGGAGACTGCCTGGTAATAACAGGTGCCATAGGCTTGGGAGAAGGACCAGCAACCCACTCCTCCCACCTCCGCCTCCCAAGCCCCTGGGATTACAGGAGTGCGCCACCGCGCCCGGCCTAAAAAATAAATTTTAAATAAATATTGGCAACTTAAATCAAGTTCATTATTAAAAAACAATGAATAATGATCAATCCAAATTCATTTCAGGAATGCAAAGGTGATTTAATGTTAGACAATCTCTTAAACATCACCTGGTTAGTAAAGTTTCATCCATCCTAATTAGAATACACTCCTTATAAAAAAAAGGGATTCAATGAGGTATTTACTGAACATGATGGAGTCTCTTTGTTAAGCCAGCAGCCTATGAAAGTCTTAACTATGAAATAGTAGGGGCACAGACATTAGAATAAGAATCTCCTTACAGGGGTGTGACATTTCAGGGCTGCCATTTTGACATTCTGTTTCTTGTTTATCATATCAGAAAGCATTATTATATATAATTAGACTGCTTATAAGTGCAGGTAATTTGAATACTCATTTTCTGCTACTGGAAATATTATCTGGAACAATCTTCTTGAAAGGCAATTTAAGTAGAGTTTTTTAAAAAGTTAAAAATTGTGCAAACCCTTTCACATTACTTCCTTATCTAGGAAACCATCCAAAATTAAAAGCAGTGGACATATCTTGCACACAAAATATGAGGCTGTACACTTCATGGTTATTTATATTAAAAGTGAAGGAGAAAGAAATATAGCGGTCTCATAATAAGGAATTGCCTAAATAAATTATGTTCTATCATTAGCTAGAAAACCATACATCATTAAAGTAATTTGTTTGATGACTATTTAGAGGCATGAGTAATATGTACAATATTTTGTCAAATAAAATAATTACATAGTATGTTTCCATTTCAATTATTTTTATAGTGCTGAGAATTGAACCCAGGGCTTTGCATGTGCTGAGGAAGCACTCTACCATTGAACTATATCCCTAGGTCTCCATTTTAATTTTAAAAATGTGTATACATGAATAGAAAAAAATCTAGAAGCACATATATCAGGGTTGTTAATCCTATATGGAAGGATTATGAATGACCTTTATTTTGTTCTTCTTTGTTATCTACACTTTTCTACCATGAATGTATATAATGTTGATAATACAAAAGTCATAAAATGATATCCATCATTTATGTATTCAACACACACTTATTAAGACTTACTATGTGCCTAGAACTTCTTGATGCTGGGGATCCTGTCATAAACCAGACCAATAAAGGAAGAGAGAGTGCCATGAAGACCAGACAAGCTAACTAATGGGACAGAGTCAGTCAGTGAAAATGACGCCAGGCAATGAGAACAAGATGTGATGGAAAGTGGCTTGTGGGAATGGTGTGTTTGGATGGTGACAGAAGGGCCCTTTGAGGGGCTAATTGAACTCTGAAATGAGGAGGATGCAGGAGCTCACAGACGAGAGAAGTAAACCAGTCAGTATGGATGAGTTTGCACATGGATTGTTAACTAAAAAGAAGCCCATTGTAAAACAGTATATACTTAGTGCAGGCTGTATATTGGTTTTGTTGTTTGTTTTTTGCAGTACTGGAGGTTGAACCCAGGGCCTCAAACTTGCATGCTTTGCAAGTGCTGGACCACTGAGCTGTACCCCCAGCCCATTTTTTCACTTTTTTTGAGACAAGATCTCACCAAATTACTCAGACTGCCGGTCTCAAACTTGCAATCCTCTTGCCTCTGCCTCCTGAGCTGCTGGGATTACAGGCATGTGCCACCATGCCTGGCTCAGGTTGTATATTATATGTATTGCAAAAATTTCTTTGGGTACTCAGCAGATGTCAACAGTAATCATATTGTCTGGGCAGCTGTAGAGAGTTTTTTCTCTTTGCCTATCTGTTTTCAGATGTCCTTCTGCTACAAATATATATTATCACCACTACATGTTCTCTCATTCACTGATTCAAAATAAAAATTAGTCATGCCTTGCTCTGAGGTGCTAGATAGACAACAACAATCACATAAAAATTCCTGACTTTATGGAGCCTTACATTGGGGGAAGGGAGGTAGAGGTGATGAGGGAATAAAGTTAAAAACTATTCAATAGTGTGTTATATAATGATAAGTTAGATAATGAAATCCTCAAGCATTTAAGGCATTAAAGTGGGTATATGTGAATACTGAGAAAAGATATAATAAAACTTGAAAGTGGGCAATGCAGGGACAAGACATTCTAGGCAAAAGGAACAAC
The DNA here is from genome assembly GCA_007922755.1 of Pedetes capensis. Classification (NCBI taxonomy): domain Eukaryota; kingdom Metazoa; phylum Chordata; class Mammalia; order Rodentia; family Pedetidae; genus Pedetes; species Pedetes capensis. Next base: position 80,832 of record VMDO01004036.1, on the reverse strand, counting down.
AGATACAAGTTCTAAAGAGGTAAGCAGTAAAGGTCAAGGGCTGTCAATGAAGGCAGGGGATAAAGTACAGATTGGATGGGGAGCAGGTCCCATAAAGTCTTCAGTCCCTTGTAAGGACATCTACTCTCAAAGTAAGGACAATGAGTCTGAGAAAGATGGAAAGCACTGGAGTGTTTTGACCAGAAGAGTGACATGATACAATAATTTTTACAGAATCACTTAGGTAACTATGTTGAGAATAGACTAAGAGGTGCCAGAGCAGAAATTAAGGGTCTATTAAAAGTTATTACAAAAGTCCAAGCAAGAGATGTTGAAGGTTGGGACCAGAAGAATTGTGGAGGTATGGTCAATTTTTGGGTAGCTATCAAAATTAGAATCAATTGGGTTTGCTTATGGAATACTTTTGGGAAGTAGGAAAGTAGGAGAAAGAAAAATCAAGAGGACTCCAAGGGTTTTATGCTGAGCAATTGGAGGTGCTATTACCTGAGGTAAAGAAAACTGCAGGAGGGAAATGTTTGGTTTGGTTGATTGGTTTTGGTTTTGGTTTGTTTGTTGTTTATATGCAGAGGAAACACTGATTTTGGACATGCTGATCTGGAAACAACTATCAGATCCCAGATGAAGAAACCAATGAAGCAGCATCCAGGGGAGATCCCTGAACTGGCGCTAGACACACGGGAGTCCACCAAGGAGAGGTGGCATTTACAGCCATGATCTAGATGACATCACCAAAGCAGCAGGTTTAGGAAAAATAAAGGGATGAAATTCCCAACCCCTGGGATATTCTATCATTAGCAGTCCAGAGAACTGGAGGGAGAGCAAAGGAGACTGAAAAGGAGAGGAAAAGCCGTGGAAGGAGAGAAACCAGAAGGTAGTGTGTTGAAAGCCAAGTGGAGAAAATGCATCAAGATGGAGGAGATGTCCAGCAGTAAAATAAGGATTGATAAAATATGAGCTGAGTAATAATTTGGAGCTTAATGTTCTTGCCCAGAGCATTCTCAATGGGGTTATAGTGATGAAAATTTGATGAGAGAGGGTTCAAGACATCCTGAGAGGACAGAAAGTTAGCATGAGAGTTGCTTTAAATAGTAGGGAAGAATGAGGTTTCAGCTAGTAGTTTCATGAGAAGATTTTTCTTTTCTTTGAAGATGGGTAAAATAAAAGAAATTATAAAGGGGGAAAATAGAAGATTTTTACTGGAATTGGTGAATATAAGACTATCACAAATTTTTCCAGGAAAAACAAACCACTAATTGGTGGAATATTTTCAGATCTTTGGGCACTTTGCCCCTGACCATCTTCTTTAAGGTCAAAATCAGTAAGAAACAGCTGAAGGTTATTGGAGAGAAGAAAAGACATTTCCAGAACAGTATGGTGACCACCTTTGTCTTCCATTTATGTTAGTCTTATCCTATAACTGCGTCTTTACTTTCTTGGGCTTCTCTTTGGCACTTCCTTTTCTTCAGTGCCCACTTCCCCCTTCCGTTCCTAAAATCCAGAGTCTACAGATCCCCTGAATTAAGCATGTTAGGCAAAACTTTAGTTCTTCTAAGAAAATCTTTCTTAGAGAAAAACTCAGTACTGCAAATCAGCATGGTTTATTCTTTGAGTACCAAGTGGCCACAAGCAGACAGGCTTCCTCAGGTAGTAAAAGAAAACACTAACTCCAAACATCAGACATCAACAGTGGGGAGTACAGGCCAAGGGAGGAGTCATTCTTCAGAAATTCTCAGAGTCATGACTTCTTAAAATGAAAGCCCAATCCATGAAAAACAGAGTTCAAGATGAAATAGATTTGTTGAGCATTTTATATTAATCCACCTCCCGAGACACACAAATAGATAGTCTCAGATGGTTTACAATGATGATATGCTGAGAAATCCAAAAGAAAACAAACATACAGGACAAAAAAAGTAACCTGAACTCGCCCTTCCTCTGGTTGAACAATTTAGCCTAAAGTCATTAGGAATTGCCAAGAAAAGTAGGTTTCTACCAGGCCTGACCTGGGATAGAGAGCACAAGTTGGGTAAGGTGGGCTTTCATGTGGAAGGAGATGGCCTAACAATGCATGACTGGTCAACAATGCAATTGAATATGGGGATCTATTTTCTCAGTAGACGATAAGGGAATTACAAAAATGATATGGAGAAAACCAAAACACACCATGTTGTGTTGGATTAGAGTTGGGCATATCCATTTAAACACCTCTATTGATTAGAACTAGAGGTTTAGAGATGAATATAGACTTACATGTATGTATATCTGTGTATAAGTGTGTGTGTGTGTGTGTGTGTGTGTGTGTTCAAACCTATCAGCCCTTGTTTTGTCTACTGAGAGGCCCTAGGAGTCGTGCCACCAAATAGCAATGCACACAGCCAGAACACAGATTTTGACTTCCAAGTATTATTCTCCAGTAGAAGTAACCAGGACCTCTTGAAAAATGGCTTACTTCAGGGCAGGAGCAGGGAAAATACAGATGATCTTAAAATAGGCTATTTTGCCAAAGAGCAAGGAAGTACTCTAAAGAAAAAGAAGATAAGACTAAAGAACAAACAGCTTTGTTCCAGAAGCCAACTGGTAGAGGGTCACATTGGCTAAATGTGGGACAGAAGAATAAGCAGTGAGAATTTATGAAATAAAATGAGATCCTTGGGCCCATATTGAAAAAAATAAATGAGTAAATTGAAAATTTAATAAAACGTAGGATATGTATAAGGTTTAAAAATATATCCCCACAAAATACTCACCAATTACAAATGAAGAAAGCATGACTTTACAGTGAAGAAACCTGACAGACAACAGTCAATTGTGATTACAGTGAACATCGGGATGCAATAAAAACAGAGTATTACCTCTGAGATATTCCTGTGAAAGGTAAATAACTGGAATGTAATTATGAGGAAGCATAAGATGAACCCAAATGGAGGGAGGACACTAAACAAAATAACAGACCTGTAATCTTTAAAAGTACCAAGGTGCAAGAAAGATCTTGGGAACTTCTCCTGACAGAAAGACATTGCAGAGGCACAACAGCTAAATGCAATGCTTGAATTAAACTGTGTTCTTGTGCTCTAAAGAGCACAAAAGACAGCCAGCAAAACCCAAATGACACTTGAATTCCAGATGGTAGAAATAAATCAATGTTAACTTCCTGATTTTTATTGTTGTAGTGAAGTGAATACAGGGAAAAGTCTATGTTTGTAGAAAGTACACACTGAAGTACTTGAGAAGCATGGGTATGTCAGGTTCCCACTCACTCTAGAATAGTTCAGGGATTAAAAATAACTTTGTTCTATAGTTGTAATTTTTCTGTAAGTAGGAGATAGTTTCAAAATAAAATAAAATTATGTGTTTGGAAAAGTATCCTTATCTTCATTCCCAAACACATAAGATCACTGAAATTACTTAGTGTGATAACATCTCCTGGAACTAGTCTTCCACAGCAGACACTTGGAGGAGCTGCCTTGTAAACAATTATATTCAATTCTTAGTATGAAAGAGGTTAGAGGAGAAAGTCCTATGAGTTTAGGGCCAAACCACTGAAAGGTACCCTTTTCTTCTTCTCTACTCATAAACACAAACTTAAGTTTAAAAGAGAATGAAGATAAAGAACCTTGAATTCATCTACACAAAGGGACAAGTTGAGAAAAATTCAAAATCTATGTCAAGTTCACTGCATCATGGTAGAAAAAATCAGCCTGATATAGTAGAAGTACAATTCATGCTTTCTTAGTATCAGTTAATGCTATCTCTACCTAGCACCTAGCTTTTAAGAAAGAGACCATGAAATTTAGAATTAATAGCATAGCCAACATTAAAATTAAAGGAAAAGATGAAAAACAGAGGCTCCAAGAAGTTAATCACCTTGTGCTAAAGCCAGGATTAGGAGCCATGATTAGCATCCCATGACTGTCTAACACAGATGTTCATATTCTCTCCAGTACAGACAGCTGGTTTCTACAAAAATAGAGAAAATAAATTCTTCTGTTCACCAAGAAATAAAATTCTCTGGGAAAATTGAGACAGATGGGAATTGATCAGAATTTGAACAAGAATCCATTTGCCACTCCATTTATGGCAATTTTCATCCATTACAAATAAAAATCTCCAACAGAACATGTAAGATTAGCAACCAAATAGTCTTCAAAGGTTATTGCCCCTATGCACATTCATTCAATGTCTCGCTCCCCACACCACATCCACACATGTGTTAATCCCTGCACCAAAGCCACCATTTTGTAAGTAGCTCTAAGTTACTGGTAGTCTCACTGCACTCATTCAGTACCTATATTGCTTCTCTCAAAATGTTCACCATTCTTACTAAAATACAAAATTGATCTTCCTGCTTTTCCTTCAGTCTTCCAAACATAATTCGTCTGACCTTAATCAAGAACTCAGGAAAGACAGTGGATCCAGAAAACAAAATAGGACTAACTTACTAATATTTCCCATTCTTTGTTCAGCCTTGTCTTATCTGAAGCTTATAAGGCTTATTTAATCTTTTCCACCATCCCAGGGAAAAGTAAAGAGAGTCTGGAAAATCCTGGTCATTCCCCAGTAACTATCAGTGAGATTTTCCGTAACTATCTGGATATAAAATAAAAATCTTAAAAAGTTGATCCAATTCTAAAACTTACCAATAAATATGAAGAGACAACTCATCCATATTTTCTCCAAATAACATCTGGTTGCTTGGCCAGTCTGCTGTTACCTGAAAACATTTTTGAGTTTGTTCCAACAAATGTACATTTAAAGAGTTTAAAATGTATTTATGCACTAAACATTGTCTGGATCTGACTCAGAGCCAGCCATGGGGCTGTGAGGCCAAACATTGTCAAGAACTTGGAAAGAAGAGGAATAAAATATCTTTCTAGAAGTACAAGTGTGAAATCAACACTTAATAGATGAGGGAGAGACATGGGGAATCACCACAAGAGGACACAAGAGCAAGACTTGGCCACTAAAGGTATAATATACACATCTGAAAACCATAATAATCAATCACAGAGCCATGAAGGAAGGAGATTTGCTAATGCAGGCTTGAGCAGAAGCCACCCATGCTCTGTTAAGGGTGGAAGGAGTATGGACCAGCAGAGTGGGGATGGCAGAGAACATTGACAAAGTATTACAATTTCAAAAATGAATGCACAGCTTCATCTCCATGTGATTACCACTAAATACTATACTGGGCCGGCCTGTCTTATTCCTGATGGAAAATTCAAACATGCATATATAAGTCTTAGCCTAGAACAGGCAATCGTCAGATGTGTGTTCAATGTATTTGCTCCAACTCTTTACTCACAATCTCCTGATTATAATTTGGCTCCCCCATAGTTTTGACTACAAGGACAAGATGACCTAGTCTTGGGGATTTGAGAATGCTGTTCTCTATGCCAACTATAAAATGCATTGAAATATAGTTTAGCATTTCAGCCTGTATGCTCTGACTCTGCTCCCAAAAGGAGGATACTTGTGTGTATGTTTCTGGATCAAGTTTGGAGCCTGTAGGGCTGATGGTGAGCGTCTGGCACATGGGAAACTCACTAGGATGACAGTGGTGGTGGTGGTGATGGGACAAACAGCCATGACTGTGTGCTAAGCATCTTCTGTGTACTGTGAGATGCTATACCCCATGCCTTATATATATGAACTCACTTAATCCCCACAGCCATCTAATAACTTAGTCATTATAAGTGTTCTAATTTTTTAAAAGAGGAAACTCAGTCTCAGAAAACTGTAGTAATTTATCCAAAGACCCACATTCAAAAACTGGATACAGATCTAGGTTTATCTGACTTTAAAATCAACTTTTTTACATTGTAAAAATTACTGGTACTATCTTTGGTGGGAATGAAGCTACTTCCTTTTCCTAGCCACACTCCTTGGCATCAGTAGTGAACCTTGAGCCATTCCAGTCCATCTTTACCATGACTACTCATCAATACATCACTATTGTACCAGCCTTCATATAAACGTCCATAAAGAGTAGTGGTTCACCCTTTAATCAGAGTGGAGAAAGCCAATCCCACCTCACAGAACAGCTGTCTATTCCATGCCATCTCCACAGTTAGCTCTAGGAGCCAAAATACAGGTGGCCTTCTTGACTCTACTTGACCCTTGTCACTGTCTAATCATTTATGTGTCTTTTAACAAAACCTCTTTAACACTTCCTTAATACATCCACCTGTCCAATTCTCCCTATCCCCATTGCCACTACCCTTCTGTCTCCTGGACCTCTACAAAGATTTCTGGACTTTTGTTACTACCCTTGCTCTGCATTGCTTCATTGTGCATTCACATTGAGGATGCATTCTCAACAGCGCATCTAGTGATCTTTATGCCACCTGATCAGGACATTCCACAGTTTAACCTTATACTTCAGCCCTCATGGTGATTAGCTTGCAGATCTCAGGATACACTTAGCCCTGCCCATCCACCCCTGGATGACAACATGCAAGGCCTGGAATACATCTGTGTCCCTGTGGACCAGTCTTCACTCCTCACTGAGTGGGTCAGCTGAGCTCAGACAAGTGCTTTGCGATCACTCATGCTTTATTTCCCCCAGGATGCCTGTTTTAGATGCCCATCACAGCTGTTCTAATCATACTCCAGATCACTCTTCATTTCATTGTACAGGGATTTTTAATTTACGTGATTCCATCTCATGATTAAAATCTGCCTGAGAACCAGGACCTAGTCTGTTGATACACAGTGCTTGACATGAGCAAAGGTTTCCTGAGTGAGTAGATGGGTGGATAAATGAATGTGAGCCTTGTATATAATAAGTATCAGAATCTACCTAGCTTCCTTAAATCTCAGCTGCGGGACAGTAAGAAAGTTCTTTAATCTCCCTACACCTCAGAGTCCCTCTGTAAAATGGAGATTCTCAAACTTACATGGTAAAGTTGTGTGAGATGTAAATTAAATTATATGTGTAAAGTCATCAGCACCATGCCTGCTTTATAATAAGCACTCAAATGGTGGTTATCATTATTACTATGTTCTTGATGTTCCAACCAAAAGCATTTATACTCTTGAAAGTTGTTGAACATATTCTCAGTCTTTTGTTCCATGCCTCCCAGTCACCACAGTACCAAACCAAAGAGAATCAGTTCCAGGGCCCCTGTGAATATGAAAATCTATGGATGCTCAGATCCCTTATATAAAATAGCATAGTATTTGCATATATATGTCCTTCTTCTGTATACTCTAAATTATCTCTTATTGTTGTTAGGTTCAGTTGAGCCAGTATCTGACTCATAGCAACCCTACAAACAACAGGTAATACACTATTGTCAGTGCTTCTTCGCCGTTCATGGGGTTTTCAATGGCGGATTGATTTTCAGGAGTGGGTTGCTGCCTCCTTCTCCCAAGCCTACAGCACCTGCTATTCCAGGTGGCCTCCTATCCAAGTACTAAGCAGACCTGACCCTGCTTAGCTTCTGAGATCTGACGGGATCGGATACCACAGGGCTACAGCTGAAGGCAAATCATCTCTAGGTTACTTATAGTATCAGATACAATACAAAGGCTATGCAAATAGACATTGTATTCCCTAGGGAATAATGACAAGAAAAATAGTCTGCACATGTTCACTGTAGGTGGGATTCTTTTTCAAATGTCTTGATCTGTGCTTGGTTGACTACTCAAATTCAGAACCTAAGGATAGGGAAGGCGTACACTTCATAATGCATTATCTTCACTCTTGCTTGAAAGGTTCTGTCCTTTCCATACTTTCCTCAAGATGCCTAACACTTCAACAAATGCTTTCAGATGAACTGTTGTTATCAAGATTTGTTTTGTTCTAGAAACTAATGTGTTCTTTTGCCATTGATCTTACTGCTCATTGGAGCTGTAAGCCATGGGCATTCACATCACATCTCCTGATGGTGCAAATGCTCTAAAGAGTGGCCAGAGTGACCCTGAGATAAACACACTGCGAAAAGCAGGAGGGCTGGGACAGGGAGACAGGTGGTGATCCCAAATTAGAAATCAGGTCTTAAAGGGCCCAGAAGCAAGACGGCATCTCAGAAAAGGGACACCCTCAGTCACAGCAGAAGCAGAAAGGTGAATTATCTAACTACTAGCATATTCCCTCTATGGATATTGTACAGCCATTGAAAACATATGGAGATCAACTAATAAAATGACATCAGAGAACATGTCAGAGAGGAGTTAAATAAAAAGGGTACAGATGGTAGCCTACGTTTTTTTATCTTAGCATGGAAAAGTACCTTAAAAACAAACCTTGCTGGGTGTGATGCCACATGCCTTCAATCCCAGCCACTCAAGGCTGAGGCAGGAGCATGGAAAGTTCCAAGTGCAGAAGCAGCCTGCACAATTTAGTGAGACACTGGCTCAAAAAAGGGAGGTGGAGAGTGGGGGGCACAGGGGAATCGCAGTGGTACAGCATTTGCAAAGTATGTGGGAGGTCCTGTGGGTCAAACCCAAGTATGGCAAACAAACAAACAAACACTTAACAAGTAAGCTAAACTTTTAATAATTGTAAACAGGGTGATGAGTTTGTGAGCAAAATGTTCTTTGATCACTTCCTCACACATTTCGTAGGCTTGCTGTATTCCTTCAAAATGTAAAAAATCATATTAATACGTACATATACTCTGCCTGTGTCCCAGGCAGGTGACTTTGGGCAGAAGATACGCCCTAGGCTGCAGGGGGCTCCAGACACCATGGGCCTGACTCAGCAGCCTGCAGACTTTCAGCGAATGGGAGTCAGTGCCAGAGGATCCCGCCCTTGCCAGCTCCTTTCTTTCCCTGCCACCTCCCTGCTGGGTGGGCATGATTGAGTGCCCACCGCAGGCCACCCTCGGTGGGCCCAAACCCTTGTCCTCAGTTCCCAAAAGACCCAACTTGTGAAAGCTCTCTTTGGGGGACGAGGGGATCCTTGAGGGGCTGGAAATCGAGCACCCGGCCCGCCGCAGCAGCCCACCCGGCCACCAGTACCTCTTGCAGGGGATCAGCGCCTTCCTCTCGTCCAGTACCCGCAGGCGCTGGTTGAGCCCGTCGTAGGAGACCAGCGCGCGGCTGTTGTGCCCGCTGCTTTGCTGATAGAGGACCTGGCGTCCCTCCCACTGCTGCGGCGCCTGGCACGGGCGCGGCTCCCCAGCGGAGCCCGCGGTCCCCGGGCCGCACAGGCCGCCCAGCACCCAGACCCAGAGGCCGCTCAGCAGCCAGGCGCCCAGAGACCTCCGGGCCACGCAGAAAGGACCGCGCCCTGGCATCTTGGGCCGCCACCCTGCGAGCGTGAGCCCAGGCCCAAAGGGGCGAGGAGGCGCGCGGGCACTGAGGGGCTCCGCAGGTTCTGTCTCTGTGCTGCGAGTGGGGTGGTATCGGGGGCCAAGGCACCTCCTGTCCGCCCAGTGCCCTCTGCTGCTGTTTGAATCGGGAAGCGCGAGGCCGAGGAAGCGCCAGGACCAGGGCCTGGCAGGCTAGGGTGAATCGTGCGGGAGCTATTTCTGCGTTGGCCTCAGCCTACAGCAGCTTCTGCTTTCACTGCTCACTGCTGCCAACAGGAAATGCAGTGGCAGCGGTGCCACTAGCATCCTGAAGGGCACTGCGATTTAAGGAGGCAAGGGCAGCAGCTCTACTTTCCTCACATTGAACTTGAAATTGCCCTTCAGTGCACCTTACCTGCTACCTGCTATGCTGCCGATATAACGTGCCTGTTTGAAAGATTGCAGCCTTTCTCTTCCAAATTGAAAGACTCAGCCCTTTGTCACTTTCGGTGCAGCAGAGCTGCAACTCAGCATGGCTCCCTAGCCTGAGGAGGTTCCCTCAGGCGAAGCCCATTCTGTGGCTTCTTCACTGAAAAGAATTTTGGGACAAGTCAGAGACAGTGAACCAAAACAGAGTTGATGAAGTACAGGCTTTAGGATAAGTGCAGGCACTCAGAGAGAAAGTGAGAAACACATCCAAGACGTGAATGTGGGCTTCTCAAGAGGGAAAAGGGAGTGGGCTCCTGTTCCCTCCAGTTCCATTTAATCGCCGGCACCCTGTGTGATGTCAGTCCTGCGTGCTCAACTCTGGGAGCCTAGTGTGACCTGAGCCTCAAGCTCCACCTGGAAAAGCCCCTGTTATGGGCTCAGGAGGCGCCAAGAAGATCTAAAGAAGGTCTATTGTTGAGGCTTTTCTATTGGAGGAACCTTCCTTCAGGGGCTACATTATATAGGTTTACTAATAAGAAAAGAGGCAGGAGGGCAGCTCTCAAAGAAGCACAGAATTTCAGAGGGGAAAGCAAGGGCAAACTCAAAGCTGACATACATCTTGCCCCCAAGCGTGGCTTATTGCTTATTTTAACATTTTCATGAAAACTATTTCTCAAAACTATTTCTCAAAATGGGCTGGGATTTGGCTCAGTTGGTAGAGCTCTGCGCTGCAGCCTCTGAGGTCCCCAGTTTAATTCCCAGCACCACAAAAATGGGAGAAGGACCTGGCAATCCACTCCCAAGGCAATCCTGAAACAGGCAGCCATTGAAAACCCTATGAGGGTCGCTATGAGTGGGATACCGACTCGACGGCACCTAACAACAACAATAATTTCTCAAAATACCATCTCTGTGCAGGTGGTCCTCACAGCAATTTTCTTGGTAGTTGGGTCAGAGGCTTTGATTTTTCAGCTGTCTCTCCTGTCTCACCTTCCTGAAGAAATTGGGGCAGGATAGAAGGGAAAGTGGGGGTCATGGAAAGGGAAAGAGCTTCTACCTCAGGATCTGGCTTGAATATCAGCAGCTGAAAATCTGACCCAACTACCAAGAAGACTGCTGTGAGGACAGCCTGCATAGAGGCAGGTTTTTTGTTTGTTTGTTTGTTTTGTTTGATTGTTTTGTTTTGTTTTGTTTTGTTTTTCAGTACTGGGGGTTAAACCCAGGATCTTGCACTTACATGCTTGCTTGCATGCTTTCCAAGTGCTGGACCACGGAGCTGCACCTCCAGCCCAGTTTTTTACTTTTTTTTTTTTTTTTTTTTTTTTTTTTTTTTGAGATAGGGTCTCACTAAGTTACGCAGACTGGCTCTGGTCTCAAACTTGCGATCCTCCTGCCTCCACCTCCTGAGCCACTGGGATTATAGATATGCCCCACCACGCCCGGCTTAAAGGCAGTATTTTTGAGAGACATTTTACATAATGAAAATATTAAAATACCAGTAAGTGATGCTCAGGATCAAAATACAAAATAGGATTAGATACCATGTTTGCAGTCAGCATACACCCAGACAACTCCCTGTGACACCTTTCTGTAAACCCACCTTCAGAACACCTACCTCAACCTCCCATGTAAGGCCAAGTGCATATATATACCACTGTAAAGACATCTAAGGGCTTCCATCTGTCTCTTAAGAGGTCTGTATTTACATTTTGAATGTTTACTACTAAACAAACTTTGTTTCACTCTCTCACTCATCTTGAAAATTTTTCCTGTGATGAAGCCAAGAACAGGGTTTAACCTGCCTAGAGGTCCTGACTGGGGGAGCTTCTCAGGCAAGGGAGCAATGCCCAGCTGCATTTCTTTGCTGCACTGCCACTGACAAAATGGAATCCGTTACTTATTATGGCCATTTCCAAGCTCCCACTTCCAGGTCTTTGCATTCCGTGTGGGACTCAGCGATATTTCTTTAAGGACACATTGTTTCCCTCCCCATCATCTGGCAATGCCTCAAGTCTACAGATTTGTGTGTCAGGGGGGTTAGCGTCTTCAAGGACAAAGTTTATTGGGCTTTGCTTAAATAATGTTTTTTTAGGGACCCTCCAGTCAGTGTCTGACCCATAGAGACACCAGTATAACAGACAAAACACTATTGTCAGTGCTTTTCTGCTATTCATAGGGTTTTCAATGGCTTATTGTTTTTTGGGAGTGGGTTGCTGGGTCCTTCTCCCTAGCCTATAACACCTGTTGTTCCCAGGCAGTCTCTGATCCAACTGCTAACCAGGACAGACCCTACTTACCTTCTGCAATCTCACAGGATCAGACGCCACAGTGCTATGGCTGCAGGCTAAGTAATGTTAGGATTTATAATATGAAATCAAGAAAAAAGAAGGCAACTTTTTTAAGAAGACACTGCTTTTCAAGGTTATAGTTTCTTTACATTTTTACTTGACATCAAGGATGAGGAAGAGTGTGCCAGTTGAAAGTAGGAAAGAATATTCCTAAATGAGCGACAAGAGGGCAAGGGTAATGGACTAGGTCACCCAGGGCCATATTTTAAGGATTTTGTTATTTGTATTGAAGATGATGGGAGCCATCAATCAGTGTAAAGCTAGACAGGAGCATCATCAGGTATTTGTCTTACAAGGCTCACTCAGGAGTCAGAGTGAAGAAGGAGGCTGAAGGCAAGAAGGAAGCTTTCATAATTCAGGCAGAAATTGTGCCTGAGCTAATGCAGGGGTCATGGGAGTGGAGAAGCTGGAATGGAGCTGGGAATTACAGAGAAGAATTTTGATTCAGAAGCAGAGGTTTCTGGTTTGGGTCACTGGGAATTCAGTCCTGAATGAGGACAGAAGCCAGATTCCACTAGGGCTTGACTGATAATGGGATAAGAACATCCCAGAAGACAGTTGAATAAAACTTCCAGAAACCAACAGGGCTTTTGAATTTGGAAGCCATGGGCACATAGGAAGTCACTGAAGCCAAAAAGTAAGACAATGGTTCTTGGAGCAGTTTTGTTCCCCCATTACTCCAGGAGACATTTGGCAAGAAATTCTCTAGCCCTCAATGTCAAAAGTGCCAAGATAGAGGAAACCTGGAATACAGGGGAGGGTTGAAAGATGGGAGAAGGCTGAGGAGGGAATCCTAGAGAGCAGCAGGCATTTAAGGTGGGCAGATAAGTAGGCATTTAAAGAGACTGAAAGGGAGTCACCAGAGAGAAGAGAGAAGCTACCAGCTAGGGGAACTTCCTCAGCTAGGGGATAATGTGTTGAATGCTAAAATAGAGTCTTCTAGAATCACAGCCTCCTCAGAGGGCATTAAAAAGAAGGGCAACCGACAGAATCTGATTTCCTCTGGTGCTACTCTCATCCCTCCAAAAACACAAGGAACAGACTAGCAGTGGGACTAATGAGGTAAGCAAAGAGCTTTTAAAGACAGACTTTTTTTTTCTTCTCCCCATGCTGAGGAATGAACCTGTGACCTAACCAGCACTCAGCAAGCGCTCCACATGACCTACACTCCCTCTGCCAAAGGCAGTGTCTTACCCTCTCTTCACCCTTGAAGAGGGCGGAGGACATGGAATCAGACAACATCAGGGAAGCCCAAGCAACTCTGCATCCTAGTACTTGCACAGTTAAGCATGCAGCAGGTTTAAACTGGCTGAAGTTTGAGCCCTCTCCAAGTTTTCCCTTCTCAAATAACTCAAATAACAAAAGTAGACAGTTCTGTTCTTCCTCTTGTTCCCTGGTAGGAACTCAAGTTGAAAATCTTTTTCACTCAGAAGTGTTTTGACTCATAGGATTTCACTTCTGAAAAGGACTTGAGACATCTGGACCACCCCTCTGGCATGATATTTTCCTGGCTTTATTTGATGTCTTTGGAGTTTGTGACCTGTTCTAAAGGAAACTAGAATACCTCTCTAGATTGGCCTGGCTGTATTAGGACACTCTTGGCTGTCCCCAAATAACACTGGACTCCTTGGATGAATCCTAAGATACATTTTTCTTGTTTGCCTTTTTAACTTACCCTGCTTAATACATATTCTCTAAATAAATAAGATAACGTCTATAAAGTGTTCAGCTCCTTGTCTTGCCCAGTGCAGAGGCCCTTACAATGTCAAATGTGCTTGTTGTTTTTATAGCTATTTTAATCCTCAGTCTTGGCCTGATTCAAAACTAAACTAGTTTTGTGGGTCTAAGCCTTGGAGAGAGAGAGGGGGAAAAAAAAAAACCTGCTTTAAGTTCAGATTTCAAGTTAAGCTATGTTTTTAAAGAGAACATATTGCTAATGCCCTAAGCAAATATACACCACAAGTCTTCCTCCCTGAAATCTGATGTAAGCTCACAACAATACATGCTCCTTTTTCTGTGGATCGTCGGCCCAGAAGTTGGATTTATTACCTCTTCTGGATGTAAATAAGAGAAAAGAGAAAACAAAACCTGCACACTTGCTTTCCATGGGGCACAGCTTCTTATTTAATGCAACTAACAGTCTTCAAGCATGTCAAAGATCAGGATTTTAGGCTTTTGGATTGGAAATCCTTTGACCTGAAGGAGAAACCCCTCTTTCAGATTGTTATGTTCCAAATTGCCTTTGTTTTCTCCTGGTTCTATTCATATTGGACAGGGGTATATAGGCAGTTACAATAAGGAAGGAGAAGAGGTGGCAGAAGACATTTCTCAAACTAGAATATGCTATTGTACCTCTGGGTAGTTCTAAAGTCCTGAATTCTGAAAAAACAAATAAAACAAAACAAAACAAACAAACAAAAAACCTTGAGCCAGAACTAATGTTCATTAATCAGAACAACAACAGCAAAAACAAACTCTACACAATTAGGGGCGGGCTGGGGATGGTTTATAAAAGTGTCCATCCTCTTGAAACGCTTACTGTGCTCTTCTCTCCCAGAGTCATGCTGCCGTCTTCCTATTCAGCGCTTCTCCTGACACCTACTGGAGAAAGCAGTATGATTCAGAATTAGAGAGCAACAGATTGTCCCATTTCCCTCCAACTCTACACAACTCTAAGGCAGAGGAGCAAAAGGTGTCTTTCTCTCTCTAGAAAGTCTCTCCTGCACCCTCTTCTACCCAGTGTCCCCAAACCACTTGCTCTTTTTCTTGATCCGAGGAAAAAAGAACTAGCCAGACTAAAAAGGAGAGACTTTGGACGACTTGGAGATTTCAGCCCTTGGCTGCGGAGCCCATGGGCGGAGATGATGTCACCGCTTCTGCACGGAGGGGCTGGGGGTGGAGCAGCCCAGCGGGAGCCCGCGCCGCGCCTGCAGCTGCCAAGGGAGCGTTCCGAAACCACGTCAGGGGAGGTGTCGGAATAAATAGGGTCCCATCATGGCCGTGGCTGGCTGCGCTCCGAGCTGCAGGGTCCCGGACTGGAGCTGCCCAGCCGGATCAGCGCCCTGGAGGCTGCCTTCTGGTCCTCTGTGCGAAGGAGGGCAATCAGCTGCCAGACCCTGCAGCCTCAGGCTGCTGCCCACTGGAGTTTGGGGGAGACAGCTCTCCTTGGCCCCAAAGGACTTGCGCCTCCGGGAGAGGACGGCTGAAGTCCAGAGGGGCAGGAAGAGCAGAATCCTTTCTGCCCGACGGAGTGGCAGCGGGGAAAGGCAGTGCCATGCTCGTCTCCGTCCTGGCGGGGCTGGGCCTGTGGCTGGGCCTGGCGCTGGGCGTGCGCGGCGCGCCCTGCGAAGCGGTGCGCATCCCCATGTGCAGGCACATGCCCTGGAACATCACGCGAATGCCCAACCACTTGCACCACAGCACGCAGGAGAACGCCATCCTGGCCATTGAGCAGTACGAGGAGCTGGTGGATGTGAACTGCAGTGCGGTGCTGCGCTTCTTCCTCTGCGCCATGTACGCGCCCATCTGCACCCTGGAGTTCCTGCACGACCCCATCAAGCCCTGCAAGTCGGTGTGCGAGCGCGCGCGCGACGACTGTGAGCCGCTGATGAAGATGTACAACCACAGCTGGCCGGAGAGCCTGGCCTGCGAAGAGCTGCCGGTCTATGACCGGGGCGTGTGCATCTCGCCCGAGGCCATAGTCACCGACCTCCCAGAGGGTAAGGCACCAAGAAGGATAGAGGAGGGCCAGGAGATGCCCAGGACTGTAGCAGTCACGTGAGAACCAGGCAGACCACCTACAGGTGCCAGCTGGTACTTAGCCCCCCCCCCCACCAGATTGCACTTCACTGAGGCATGGAGGTGGGAAGGGATGAGGGAAGATGTACTTTACGGGGGGAAAAGCACATGGGCTCTAAGGGGATTTTTCTTACAAATTAGCCACTAGCAAGTTTTTATTTACAGTAAATAACAGAAATAATAATGGCAGCAAACACATATTGTGTATGTGAGCCATTACATGTGGTTCACCTAATACTTAAACACAAAGTGCTGCTTCTTGAAAATTCTTTCTAAAAGAGTGGTAATGGTCATCAGTCCCCACCTGAAGTAAGGCTTGAAAATGTAGTTCCCTGGGAAATATTGACCTCTGTTTTATCTTCTTTGACCAGAAGCCAACTAAGGCGGCATCTGATCACTGTTAAGTTGATCCCTGTTTCACTTCTTTCTTTTCTATTTGGTGTTTTGCTGCTTTTGGCGGAAGGAGCAGGTCTAAATTCACTTCTTAAAATAAAACTTAAGAATATCTTTGCATTCTTTTACCCATGCTTCCCCTAAACCGGGTTCCCCACTTTTAAAAGTGTTACATTAGTGTTGTGTCTGAAGTTGTATCTCAGATTCTTGCCCTAAACATGAAGCAGGAGTTGTTACTTGAGGAGGCAAACTGAAACTCCTCTTTAATTCAGTGTTAGAAAACAATATTTATTGCCTAAGGTTTATAAATGGTAGAGGCTTGGTTTTGATTACGCAGTCATGAGCTGTCTGTGCACTGCAAAATGTGAGGTGGTGATTTGGAAATGCTCAAGTCATTTTGATTGGAGAAGTGTTAAATTGGAAAAGCAATGCTGTATGAGGGAGTGATATGATATACCCAGGCTGGATGAATGGATGTGCATTCACATCCTTTCGTGCCTGGATAGGCAATGCATCCCAGGAAAGATGTCTTTCTTAAGCCTGGGAATGGCGTCATGAAAGAAGTAGTTAGCAGTTACAGGCCATCCTTACTGTGTAATACATTCTGTTGCATTGCTCTGTTAGTTTATGCTAGTTATTTAGTATGGTAGTTTCTGTTAGTTTATGGTTCCTTATTCCATTTGGGTGGGAAGACCCAGTCACTGACCACACCCATGTGGCCCTGTTGTATTTCAGATGTGAAGTGGATAGACATCACGCCAGACATGATGGTACAGGAAAGACCCCTTGATGTTGACTGCAAACGCCTAAGCCCAGGTGAGTTCTTTCTTCATGGCACCCTCTCCTCCCCAGAGTGATTTCTATGCCCTGCTTCCAACTTCTCATTTCTCTTTTGTCTTTTTTTAGATCGGTGCAAGTGCAAAAAGGTGAAGCCAACGTTGGCAACATATCTGAGCAAAAACTATAGTTATGGTAAGTGATCTGATCAAGCCATTCATGTTTTAGATTTGGCACATTATAAAACCAACATTGCGACAGTGTCTGCTAAAGCCAGAAATACTAGTCGCAAAGAAAAAGAAGTTGATGATTTTTCTAGATAATTTTGTTGGTTCTGGAAGGCACAAAACATTTGTAGTCATTCTTGTATTTCTAGGTAAGTCAAATTTAAAAAAAAACAGATCAGAGCAGGCACACAGATCAGATTTGAAGTTGGGCATCTTGCTCCCAGTTATCTTGTTGAGAAAGGCTGCTCAGGAAATGGCAAACCACCCTTATCTCTTCCTACTGCTCTATTGCTGCAGGAAGGATGAGGCATGGCTCCTGGACTTGATTATCTGCTGCCTAGAGAACTAAGGCCCGTAGCCATAGCCCCGTGGCATCCGATCCCGTCAGATCTCGGAAGCTAAGCAGGGTCTGGCCTGGTTAGTACCTGGATGGAAGACTGCCTGGGAACACCAGAAGCTGTAGGCTTGGGAGAAGGACCTGGCAACCCCCTCCCAAAAATCAATCTGCCATTGAAAACCCTATGCACAGCAGAGAAGCACTGACAATAGTGTTTCACCTGTTGCACAGAGGGTCGCTATGAGTCGGATACCGACCCGACAGCACCTAACAACAACACCAACAGAGAACTAAGACCTGGCCATGTATCTTTTGACTTATAAACCACTACAAATATTTAGCATCTTAAAGAAATTGTGCAGAAATATGTTAATTACAAAAGCATATGGCTGCAATATTGAATTATTTTGAATGCTTTCCTCTTTCTTATTGGAAACAACCATCAAGCACTTTCTTCAAAGGAAAAAGGTCAATCCTGATTTTTTTCTCTTTTTTGGCAGTCCTAAGGGTTGATCCCAGGGCTTCACACATACTTTACAAGTGCTCTACCTCTCAACTGCACCCCTAACCCATTTTTTCCTTTATTTTGAGACAATGTCTTTCTAAGTTATTCCATCTGCTTCTTGTCTTGAACTCAGGATCCTGCTGCTTCTGACTACTGAGTTGCTGGGATTATAGGTGTGTGCCACCCCATCTAATGATTTATGATATTTTAAATGTTTTAAGTAATTTTAATTTTACTATCATCATTTGAGAATAGATTTAAAATATTTCCTTTTAAAATGTCTCTTTAGGCTATTTTATGTTTTGTTAGAACCATTTTGGGGAAAAGAAGATTGGTTTACTTACTAAATTAGTTTTTATATTTCAAATTGAAATTTTATATCAGTAAGAAACTTCAAATTATTTATCACACATAAAAATAAGAAGGAACATGACAGTGTACAAATGTAGAAAAATAACCTTCATTGCAATTGTTAGGTTTGAGAATCATAAATAGCCAGAGTAATTCGATAATAATAAAAACATACACATTATCTTTTCAAGTAGCTTTTTTCTTGAAACCTGTTTTGTGTAGATATTGTCTTAATCTGATCTAATTTCTCCATCATCTGCCAAGATCCTGCCTTAGGTGATAATTGGTTTCTCTTTCAAGCTGTTCTCTAGAGTATCATGTCTTGGAGCTACGTGGCTGATGAAACATTTTTTTATTCAAGTGCTATTGGCTCCTCCATAAGCCAGCTTCCTAGGATGAAATCCAAGGTGGCTCCATCTTAGGCCAACTGCAGCTCCACAGGAGGCAGTAATAATGGCAAGGGACCAAAGAACCCAGAATTTAAAACTTGGTCAAAGACAGTTATGTGAACAGCCACCTGGAATAACAATTCTATCTCTATTCATCTTTGGCCTTGCTTTGTCTGACTCTGAAATTAAAGGATTGAGAACAGCAATCCTTAAATATTCCTTGCAGTTGGAAAATGTTATGACTCTAATAACTTTCTCTGTAAAACAGAAGAAAGTCAAGCATCAGGTGAGTGATTGAAGAAACACAAACTTTACACTGACTCCTGAATCTGAGAATATGTGATATTCATGTCGAATCATCACAAGGGAGAAAAGAAACAAATATATATGTCTCTGAAATTTTCACTGGCCAAGAGTCCAAACCGAGACTAAAGTGTGCTTTTTAATTTGCATTTCCATGTTTCAGTGTGATTCAGAACTTTTAAAACAATGTTGACAACATGAAATGCCTTGTATTTAGCATATGACCATGTGGGCTTTCTGCCTGCATTGGAGCTGGTTGGACATGACCATAATTACACAAGAGATTCTTTAAGAGAGTCTTAGGAATTGGCTTCAATACACCATCACTAGTTTTTCCCCAAAGACTTCAACACCACCACTTATATAGATTTTTAAATTGCAGTTATTCATGCCAAAATAAAAGCCGTGCAGAGGAGTGGTTGTAATGAAGTAACAACAGTGGTGGATGTAAAAGAGATCTTCAAATCCTCGTCACCCATTCCTCGAACACAGGTCCCTCTCATTACGAATTCTTCCTGCCAGTGTCCACACATCCTGCCCCATCAAGATGTCCTCATCATGTGTTACGAGTGGCGCTCAAGGTAGGCTTATAGGGGCAGGAGGAAGTACACGTTGCTTTCAAAAACATGATCTCACTTTGCAATCATGGTTTTATTTATTTATTTTTTAAAATTAATTAATTCACTTATGTATTCATTTTTGTGGTACTAGGAAGATGAACCCAGGGCCTCATACATACTTTGCAAGGGTTCTGCTACTAAGCTGCACCTCTACTCCTTTTTAAAAAATATTTTTATCTTGAGACAGGGTCTCACTATGTTACACAGCCTCCCTCTGGCCTCAAACTTGCAATCCTCCTGCCTCCTCCTCCCAGGTTGCTGGGATTAAAGGCAAACACCACCATGCCTGGCTCAGTCGTAGTTTTCAAAACAACAATAATGAAACAGTGCCAGTTGTTTTTTAAAAACTGGTTTTCATAGTTGCCTCTGTTGATATATGGTGCTCTGGAATGAAAGAAAATTTGATATATGAATATTTGAATAGAATCTCTAAAAGTCTATTTCAGAATCCATTAAGTCTTTTCAAAAATGTATAGACAAGTAAATTGCTTGGAGTAAGAACAACTCTTTTTAAATCATCCAATCAATCTTAGCGTGAAAATTTCTGAATTTTTAAAGCCTTCTTTAGTAATTTAGAGGCTAACTAAATAGCTGTCTGAGACTATGGTTTCACATGTAGTCTTAATGTACAGTTCAAAATGTTTGATAGAACATTGCACACACACACAAACACATATATAAACTTTAAGGAGACTTCTGAATCTAATAAAATGTGGTTGTCAGCTCAAGTCATCACCAGGAAAAGTATAAAATATATTTATTTCCCCCCCCACACACACATACATGTATCTCTAGCTAGAAGTATTTGTCTCCCTCATCACTTTCCTAGTCATATTTTCATAAATCAGTGCACTCCTTATAATATGAAGTTGAACTCTGCAACCCAGGTTCCAGGATGCATCCATAACGTGCTGAGGTATACTTCTCCAGCAAAATCACTTAAAATGAATGGTCCCTGTGATTCTCTACCATTCCTGCTTATGTGTTTCTTCTTGGTAAAGCCTAAAACTCCATTCTTCCAAAAAGAAAACAAAAACATCTTTCAAAGCTGACCTCATGTGGATAATATCTTATTTTATACTCCATCAATACTCACATACCTCCTAATAAGCATTGTGCTCTTGGGTTTCCAGCCATCCTTCCACTCATATCTTGTCTCTCTCAAGAACAATAAATGTTTCCAAGCTTGTCCCTTACATGCTATTTGTATCTGCTGTAGCAGCCCTAGGTGCATTTGGAAATGTATCAGTTTGCTCATCCAAATTCTGTTTGGACAGATGAATGGGTTATAAACCCATGCCAGTACAAATATTTGGAAAGGATTAGGATTTATAACAAGTCATTTGGAAAAACAAGCTGGTAAGGGCATGTAAAGGAAAATAAGAGTGAGGGAAGGAAATCTGCCTTTTGAGACTCACAAAACTGACATAAAGCTACACTTATTAAAATAAAATAGCACAACAGTTAAGTGAAAGTAAATGAAACAGAAGAACAGTTCTTGATACAGTTTCCAATGTATAAAGAAACTTTTTGTTATGGAGGAAATGCAGTAAATCAGTAGAAGTAAATGTATTATCTAGTAAATATCATACATATTCTCCTCCAGAAAATAGTACATTTTCACTTTATACTATACTATACATTTTCAAATAGATTAAATTGATATAGATAGATAGATAGATAGATAGATAGATAGATCGATCTTAAGATAAATTTAGGTCATTAAGTATGTGATATCTGACAGATAAAGTACTTTGTATACATAAAAGTAATGTAAGAAGTTACAAGGAAAAATGTCAGCATACATATTTGCCACAGAATATTGTGTACACAAAAGCACAAAAATAGGCAAATAAAAGTTATAGGAAATACTTTGCAATCATCATGACGAAGAAATGGTGATCCTAATCCATAGAGTTCATACAAATTAATATTTAGAAATAATTTAGAAATAAGTATGCATAAACCCATACAAATTCTAGAAGAAATATAAATAGTAAGTGTTAAAACATGTAACATGTTACCTTAATTCCAAAAATAAATAAACAAAAGATTTTATTATTACCTCATTCTTAATGTTAGTGAGTTGTATAGAAGCACAACCATTTTACAAACAATTTGGTCCTCAATTTTCAGATATCTGTCTTAAGAAATTAATAAGTCAGTGCTCCCTACTATCCAGAAAGGCATACAACACAATACTGATAATAATAGCTAAACAAAAGGAGTTCAGCAGTAGAAAAATGGCTAAATAGATATCCATAGCTGTGATATTATATTGTTGAAAGTTTGAGTGTTTTGAATTATGTCAAAATGAATATAATATAATGATGAAAGGAAATTCACACTGATATAAACATACAGTGTGATTTGAAAATGTGTAAATAGGGAAAAGGAAGAATAAGAGGAAATACCATTAAAATACAAATGATAGAAATGTAGATTATGGCAGTAAGTATTGAAAAATAATTTTGTGCATTTTTAAACTTTGGTTTTATAATCAATAGCTTATTAAGACGAATTACTTTTTTTCAGGATGATGCTTCTTGAAAATTGCTTAGTTGAAAAATGGAGAGATCAACTTAGTAAAAGATCTATAGTAAGTATAATTAACAACACTGAATATGATATAAATGCACATAAGGGAAATTTATAGGATTTTAGAATTCTTCACATTCTTTCTTCTCCAAGCTCTCATAGCAACCCTGTGTACAACAGGTGAAACACTCTCCGACACTGTGCTGTGCCCAGCAGTATGTCAGTGCTTCTCTGCTATCCATAGACTTTTCGATAGTGGATTGTTTCAGGATTGCTTCAGGAGTGGATTGTCACAATCTTCTCCCAGTTTTGAGGTGCTGGGGAATTGAACTCAGGGCCTCAGAGAGCACGGAGTAGCACTCTACCAACTGAGTTGAACCCCAATCCCTTAGATTAAATTAGGGTTAAATTGTATTACAATTTAATTCCTTTAGTGAGCAATAAGAGATACTTGACCAGAATTAATATTGACTAGATTTATAATCAGCATATATTTTTAAGGGTGCAAATGCTTAATTCTAAAACTCTTACGGCCACTATGCACTGCAGAATCTTTCTTTGTTTTTAAAATATAAGACTTTTGTCAGAAAATCATATGAAAAATGTATTTTGTGGCCAAATCCATTTTAGTAGTAACATTCTCGAGCTATGTATAATTCAGTTAGAAGAGTTAGAGTAGATTTTTCCCCCCAAGATGAGACACCATGCCAAAACTAAAGGCATCAGGCAATTGGTTTAAAGTTTTTCCACCTTGTGGTACTTGGAAGTTAAATCCAGGGCTTTGAACATACTTTGCAAATGCTCTACCACTGGGCTGCTTCCCCAGTCTGTTTTTTTATTTTTTATCTTGAGACAGGATCTCACTAAATTATGCAGGCTGCTTCTGGCCTCAAACCTGCAATCCTCCTGTTTCCACCTCTCAAACTGCTGGGATTACAGGCATGAGCCACCAGACCTGTCTGGTTTAAAAATTTTAAAGCATTTCCTCTCCTGAAAATAAATTTAGACATATTCTGGGGAGTTTATATTTTAAGCTCACAAAAGGGATTGCCCTTTCCTGTGTCCTCTTCATTTGTAGAAGTAAAAATTCTTGGGCAAGGCAAGGGTAAATGACTTATGGAGAATGTAGTTACAACGTTGTTGTTGTTAGGTGTCACTGAGGTCAGGGTTTTCGAAGGTTGATTGTTTCAGGAGTGGGTTGCCAGGTCCCTCTCCCAAGCCTACACCACCTGGCATTCCCAGGTGATCTCCCATCCAAGTACTAACCAGGCCAACCCTGCTTAGCTTCCAAGATCTAACAGGATCATGTGCTAGAGTGGTATGGCTGCAGGCGAGTTACAGCACAGCATCCACTATTCAGAATAACAAACCAAATGCTAGTGTTAAATCTGAGCTAAAAACTGATGATCAAACACTCATGAGATGCTCAGGAGCATTCTGAGGGTTACTAGACAGAAAATTCTAGCAGAATTGGTCATCTCGTTTTCAAGACAACAATGGATTAGACACATTAATGGAGAAGGTGAGTCGATCATTAGGACCTGAGGTTACTGAGAGAAAAGAAAGCCTTTAATAGTAAAAACTGTTTGGGCCATTCACTATGGCAGCAGATATTCCAATGTACATCAGTAAACATTTAAAAATAAAATCACCATATGAAAGCAACCTTCAGTAATGATTTTATTATTTTAGACAACAGAATTGTGTGGTAGGAAGGCAAGGGCAGTGTTTTCCTTTTCATTGCTTCTCTAGTGCCTAGCCTATGGTCTTGCTCAAATTATTTGCTGAATAAAACATTACTCTAACAAAGGGACATGCGTGTTATAAAGCAATATCTATTCAAATAGACTCACTTCCAATTGGTTTTTACATGAGCTTTAAAAAGCTTAGATCTTCTGCTTTCAGGATAACTTATTATCCAAAATGGCTCAGTTCAGTGGTCTGGGTGGCAGCACCTTAGTGGATTGCATTAGTTCCCTTTATGCAAAGTTTCATGTCTCACAGCTTGTTATGTGGTTTGTTACATGCGGGCAATCACAGCCCAAAAATACAATACAGTACAATAAGATTTTGAGAGAGACTATGTTCATATAACTTTTATATTGTATATTGCTACAGGGGCTGGGATTTAGCTCAGTTGGTAGAGCACTGCGCTGCAGTCTCTGAGGTCCTGAGTTCAATTCCCAGCACCGCAAAAATGGGAGAAGGACCTGGCAATCCATTCCCAAGGCAATCCCGAAACAGTCAGCCATTGAAAACCCTATGAGGGTCACTATGAGTCGGATACCGACTCGACAGCACCTAACAACAACAACAACAACATATTGCTACAATTGTTTTATGTTATTGCTGTCATTAATCCTTTAATGTGCCTAATTTATAGATTAATCTTTATCATAGGCATGTACATATAGAAAAAAATGTACTGTGTATACAGTTCAGTCCATGCACACAACTTCTGGCATGCACTGGGGACTTTGGGGCATATCCCCAGTGGATGAGGAGAGTCTTCTGTATGTAGGTGGGTTTTGTCTTCCTTTGGACATAGGTGAACATGTAAGTGTGGTGAGAAACCTCTGACTTTGCAGAGAGGCTGGGTAAATTTCTAATCTTAGCCATGGCAATACTTTTAGAGAAGTCTTTGTTGCATAGTGAAGTTCACTATAGGTCTGGTACTCAAAAGTACACAAATGAGGGGCTTGGGCTATGGACACAATGAGTAAATTTGAATCCTGGCTCTGACATTTACCAGCAGCGTGGCCCTATGCAGATAACCTTGGTGTGCTGGTTTACTGGTTGTGACCATGGTGCTCACCTAGAAGAGCTGTTGTGAATTCCAAAGATGTTGACACTTCGTCACATACTGAACACTTTCCAAATCAACCGGTGCATGATAAATACTAAATCTAGAGTAGTTATTGTAATTGTGATTGTCGTAATGTAGTTGTTGTTGCTAGGTGCTGTCGAGTCGGTATCTGACTCATAGCGACCCTACATCCAACAGGCGAAACACTTTTGTCAGTGCTTCTCTGCTATTCATAGGGTTTTCAATGACAGATTGATTTTTGGGAGTAGGTTGCCAAGTCCATCTCCCAAGCCTACAGCACCTGGTGTTCCCAGGCAGTCTCCCATCCAAGGACTAACCAGACCTGACCCTGCTTAGCTTCCAAGATTTTGCGGGATCGCATGCCACAGGGCTAGGGCTGCAGGCTGATTGTCGTGATAATGTAGTGTAAAATACATACTGCAGTGATATAAAAATCCTGCTGATAAATTCTGATGTCAGTTTAACAGCATAAAAGGATGACATGTATCTGACAGTTACCTTTACAAATTGCCTTCCAGCAGTGGGAAGAGAGGCTGCAGGAACAGCGAAGAACAATCCAGGACAAGAAACGAACAGCTGGACGCACCAGTCGTAGCAATCCTCCCAAGCCAAAGGGAAAGCCACCTGCTCCGAAACCAGCCAGCCCTAAGAAGACTATTAAAACTAGAAGTGCCCAAAAGAAAACAAACCCACCCAAAAGTGTGAGCTAACTGCTTTCCAAAGTGGAGACTTCCTCATAGAATGAGGCTGGGCATTGCCTAGGACAGCCTACTGAAGGCCACACACCCCTTGGCTTAACGACTTATTGCAGTACTCTTCATAGACACATCTTGCAGCATTTTTCCTAATGATATGCTTCAGTTTTTCTTTTAAGACACACAAGCCATGTTGTTGGTTTGCCCTTTGGTATGGAAAGTGTAATAGATAAAGCTGATCTGGAAGCTTTTTGCATGCAGAGTGGCCTGTGTGCCTACTCTGTGTGACCTCCATGTGGGGAAAATGTGCTTCTGTTCTTACAATTTGACCTAATATGTGCATTGTAAAATTAACGCTATAATCTCTTTGACAAAAAATATTTCATTTCCATTTGGCTTCTGTTAGAATGTTTGTGATATTTTAAAATGTGATTGAAACTGTAGTGCTTCTGAGGAAAGGGAGAGGAATGAATGTTTAAAAGATCTTCATGTGTTTATTGTCTGCAGCAGGATTTCTGATCAATGGGGGAATTTTTGAAAACTCTAGAGAGTGTAATGTTGAAAATTTTATGCATGTTTGCAAGAAGAGTTTCAGTTTTGTTTTTAGCTAGAAACACTTTAAACAAAAATGATAATAACAAATAATTAAAAAGAGGAGGCAGACACACAATGCCTGGATTCTTGTTTTCTGCTTACCATGTCATGCTAGAGATTTCATGATCACAATGCCCCTTGTCAATATCCCTCAGGCAGCACCAGAAATGATGAGTTTGTTTGCCTTGTTATCATTTAGGTACCAATTGGTGGGTCAATCCACAAATGTTTTATACCCAGAGCAAAAGATGGAGTGCTCATTTTGCTTCCCAGGACATCCTGGTTTTGTGATTGCCAAACCAAAGATAATTTTCTCTCTGCAATTACAGGTGCTCATAGTAGGTGCCAGTGGGGTGGTGGTGGAGAGGCTGGACCCCCAGGCAGTTTCCCAACATGCTACAGCAGTCACTGCCCAGTCACACCATACCGAGCACAGGACATATAGGCTGCTTGTCCACCCATTATGCGTGGAGGTAGCAGAACAATCTGAAAGCTTAAGACTAACTTCTGCTTTAGATTTACCATGGTCTCTGTTTTCAGAGAAGGGATAAATTGCGTGTTGCATTTCTTATGAGATCATTTAAGAGATGATTGAACTTCATCTCTGTAGTCAGTGGGACACAGAAATGAGGTTGGTGGGTAAGCCAGGGGAATGTGGAGAAACCAACCTACTAAGAAATCTGACAGGTGGACCCTGAAAGCTTAGCTTTGCCTGTGTTCCTACACCAAGGAGCTGGAGTTAAAGGAATCCAGCTGATCTTCCTACACAAGGATATCAATAAAATCCACAGTGTGTGGCCATGTTGTATAAAAGTCAAGCCTCTTTGGCTCTTACAGAAAGCCTGTTAGGTGTTTCACATGGGATCCAAGTGGAAGGATCACTAGAAAACTACTAAAAGGTCTTGGTAGCCCACCTTACCTCCTCAGCACAGGAGGGACTCTTTGGGGAGGGGCAGTTAGAAGTGGAACTCTCTGCTCTACGAAAAGGAGGAAAAACACTTGTGTAAAAATAATTTAAGTGCTAAACAGAATGTAAGAAGAGTTTGGGGACGGCTTTATAGGTATAAATCATGTTACATCAACTTTTTAACTGAAATTACATGCTGAATACAAAAAGAACTGAATTACATTAGGTACCATTATAAGTTTGATTAACTGACAAAGATTAACCAGGCCACTGAATCTTATTAAGAAAACATTGGATACATGCACCAGTCCTCCTGGAGAGTGATGGGAAAAGCAAGGGAGTGGCCCTCTCTTGAGTGCCAATATTTTTCATTTAAACATTTTCTTTACCTAAATACATGTGAGGGGAGATAAATATAACTGTATTGGAAGAGAGCTGAGGTTCTAGCTCTAGAAATGGGAATTATTTGAGACTTGATATTCTCTGGTCAGAAAAAAAATCCTTATTGTTTGCAGTACTTTCTGAACAGATTTCGTAATTGTGCTTAACTGGAGTCATGCCTTTTTTTTAAAAAAAATTGCTAGTCTTTTGATTACACGGTAAACATGTATTCTAAATGATAAGCATTTAATAAACACACAAGTCAGAAAGAATGGAGTTAAAATTCTACCCTAAAACCACTAACTCTCCACTACCCAGATATAATCATTATTAAGTTTTGGCATACAGTTCTCCAGTTGTTTTCTATGCATTTATATAATGATTTGAAAAAATAAAAATTAGAGCCTATATTAACAGGAAACTGCCATAAAATCAAGCTGGATTCAGAAGAGGGTGTGGAAACTGTTCTGTTTCATAAACTGCCTCCTTCTCTTTACTAAGATTAGTTTCATAAACTGCCTCCTTTTCTTTACTTAGTTTCCATTTCCATGAAGCTGATGCCACCTCATTTGCAGTGGTTGTGTTGTATTCTGTGTTTTGCATTACTTAGCAAATCTTTATGCTATTGAGCAGATAGGTAGTTTTTTAACTGGCTGGAGTGAATAATGGAATAAACATCTCGATAACCAAATATCTATGTACATCTTTAACCAGTCCTTTAGGATTAGTTTGTTTAAGTAGCATTGTTGGGCCAAGGAGTACGCTTAACAAAGAAAATTCTTGATTATATTGTCAATTATGTTCCAGAATGCTCAGACTATAGATGTATAAAAGTGCTTGTTTTCCAGTCCTCTCCACATAACTTCATAAACTTAATCTTGGAAATAGAGCCCCCCTTGGATGCACTTCCTCCCTTCATCTATGAACCATCAGCTGCAATATTGTTAGCACTTTTAGCATTCTGTGTAAGTGTAGAAATAAGGGATTGATTATCTAAAAGGGGTTATACTCAATATATAAATTGATGATAGATGGATAGATTTCTTGACTACTGGGAAAAGGCCATACAACCTCTTCAAAGTCTTAATGATCAGATTTAATAATATAACTATAGAACCAGAAGAATCAGAAAGCAGCCAAAAGCCATTGGATTTTCTTTTTGCCTAAGTTTTTGAGAAACTTGAGAATTTAAATAAATAGCCTTTGTTCTTACTTTCCAGTTCTAAATCATACTTTCCAGTAAGGCCACAGTTTCCATTTCTATCCTTGGATGACCATCTATTATATCCTTATCATAAAATCCCTTGGTATGTGCTAGTTGACTATGTTTCTATTTGCGGGAGCCAGGTCTTAGGTAAAAGAGAAGGGCACATTTTTACCAAGTCTCTACTTGCTATTATTACCAACTGGAAAGACAAAAGTAGTTATTTGTAAAGATGGAATAGAAAAATTAATGGAGATCTTATTGTTATTAGGTGCAACTGAGTCAAGTCTGACTCATAGCAACCTTGTGTACAACAGAACAAAACAGTGCCCAACACTGTGCCAGACACATGATACTTATTTGTGCTTAAGTACACTGTTGCAGTCACTGTGTCAATCCATCTAGTTGAGGGGCTTCCTGTTTTTCATTGACCTGCCACTCTCCCAAACATGATATCCTTCTGCAGGGATTGGCTCCTCCTGACAACTTGTCCAAAATACATCAGATGCAGTCTAGCAATCCTTGCTTCCAAGGAGCACTCTGGTTGCACTTCTTCTAGGACAGATCTGTTGGTTCTTTTGGTAGTCCATGGTATATTCAATATTCATCTCCAGTACCATAATTCAAAAGCATCATTTCTTCTCTTGTTTCCCTTATTTAATATTTGATTTCACAAGCATATGAAGCACTGAAAACACCATGGTATGAGTCAGGCACACCTTGTCTTTAATTTGACATCTCTGGTTTTCAAAACTTTTAAGAGGTCTTTTCCAACAGCTTTTCCCAGTGCAATGCATCTTTAGATTTCTTGACTGCTACTTCTGTGGGTGCCTGTAGCTTTAGCACTGTAGCGTCTGATCCATTCAGATCTTGGAAGCTAAGCAGGATTGGGCCTGGTTAGTCCTTGGATGGAAGACTGCCTGGGAACACCAGGTGCTGTAGGCTTGGGAGAAGGACCTGGAAACCCACTCCAAAAAAAAAACAATCAGCCATTGAAAATTGTATGAACAGCAGAGAAGCCCTGACAATGCTGTTTCTTTTGTTGTACATAGGGTTGCTATGAATCCGACACAGACTTGAGGGCACTTATTAACAGCAACTTCTATGGATGTTGACTGAAGAAACAAGTAAAACAAAATCTTGGACAACCCCAATCTTTTCTCCATTTATCATAAAGTTGCTTACTGACCCAGTTCTAAGCATTTTTGTTCTGTTGATGCTGAGGCACAATCTATACTGAAGGCTGTGTTCTTTGATCTTCATCAGTAAATGTTTCAAATCTTCTTCACTTTCAGCAAGTAGAATTGTGTCATCTGCATGATGCAGGTTGTGAATCAGGCTTCCTCTAATCCTGATGCCATGTTCTTCTTCATAAAGTCAAGCTTCTCAGATTACTTGTTCAGTATGGAGATTGAAGAGTGACAGTGAAAGGATACAGCCCTTATGCACACCTTGACTTTAAGCAGTTGTTCATTGTTCTATTCAAATGACTGCTTCCTAATCCATGTAGAGATTCCTCATGAGTACAATTCAGTGCTCTGGTATTCCCATTTTTTTTGCAATGTTGTCCATACTTTGTTGTGATCCACACAGTCAAGTGCTTTTGCATAATCAATAAAACATAGATAGACATCTTTCTGGTATTCTCTGCTTTTAGTTAATATCCATTTGACATCAGCAGTGATGTCCCTGGTTCCACACCCTCTTCTGAATCCAGCTTGATTTTATGGCAGTTTCCTGTTAATATACTGCTGCAGTCTCTTTTGAATGATCTTTAGCAAAATTTTGCTTTTGCCAGATACTGATGATATTGATGGATAATTTCCTCATTCCGTTGCATCCCCTTTCTTGGGAATAGGCACAAATATGAATCTCTTCCAGTTGAGAAGCTAAAGTAAAAGGAAGACATGATGACATTTAAGTTGTTGAAAAAATGTATTTGCAATGAAAAGGTCATTGGTCTGGTAAATTCTGTCATGTAATCTCCAGCATTGTTTCTGTCACCAAGGCAATATTTTCCAACTATTGAGGCTTCTTCTTTGTTTCTAACTCTTGCATTCCAGTCACCAGTGATTATTAGTACATCCTGATTGCATGTTTGATCTATTTCAGGTTGCAGAAGTTGGTAAAAATCTTCCCTTTCCTCACTTGTGGCCTTAGTGGTGGGAGTGTAAATTTGAATAGTAGTCATGTTAACTGGCTTTTCTTGTAGGCATATGGATATTATTCTAACACTAATAGCATTGTACTTCAGGAAAGATGCTGAAGTGTCTTTTTGACAATGAATGCAGTGCATTTCCCTTAAAGTTGGCATTCCCAGCATAGTAGACCATATGATTATCTGATTCAAAATGGCCCATTCCAGTCCATTTTAGCTCACTGATGCCTAGAACATTGATATTTATGTGCTCCACCTCCCTTTTGATTACTTCTTATTTTCCTAGAGTCATACTATGTACATTCCATGTTCTAATTATTAATGGGTATTTACAGTTATTCCTTGTCATTTTGAGTAGTGTATCAGCAAATGGAGGTCCCTGGGGCTTTACTCCATTCTCTTCATTAAGATCTACTCTACTTCAAGGAGGCAACTCTTCCCCAGTCATCGTTTGAGTGCCTTCCAACCTGTGGGACTCATTTTCTGGCACTATATCTGACAATGTTTCTTGGCTATTCATAGGGCTTTCAATGGCTAATTGTTTTGGGAATGGGCTGCCAGGTCCTTCTCCCTAGTCTGTCTTAGTCTGGAAGCTCAGCTGAAACCTATCTACCATGGGTGGCTGGTATCTATAATACTGGTGGAATAACTTTTAACATCACAGCAACACACAAGACACCACAGTGTGGCAAACTGAAGGACAAGTGAGGGGATGAAGAGCTTAAAGGAGGAGAAAATCTACTTTGTAGGAGAAAGGCTGCATGAAGGCTTGCCAGATGTCCCACACGTGGAAGGAAAAAAGTCTGAGCCCCCAGATTTCCTAAGGTTTAATTTACCATACCATTTTGTTCTCATATTTTCCCAACATAAACCTGGGCCAGTAGAGGGACAATTCATTCATCACCCCAGCATGAGCAATAAGAGAAAAATTTCTACTTCTAGTTATAGTCTAACATATGCTAATACTGACCATATTTCCAATGGGAAAGTATTTTTCATCAGCATTTTATGATGAAAGATATATTATGTCATAGTGAGAGGCATGCCAACCAAAACCTTTAGGTAATTGCTAACCCTGTCACTTAATTGGTAAGGGAGCATGTCATGTTCTCCAGATCAGTGGAATATCAGGATAGGGCTTCTACTTTAATATCTGTACCCCAAAGGAGATGCTTGACCCTATAATAGCAATGAAATATCCTCCCACATTTCATTACTAAAACAGAGGTAGGAAAAAAAGGAAGACTAAAATAAAGTGCCCCAAACATCAAAGTAGCTACCCTAAATATCAAAATTAGCATTTTAGTATGAATCTTTCCAGACATTCTCCCTGATTTGGCACATGAATTTAATAATGCAGCCTCAAAATCTTTCCATGTAAAGAAATTCAACTTCATGTTTATTTGTTCACAGTTACATAGCATGCTGAGTTTATTTTGCCCATAACTCTGTAATGTGCCATGTGGCTCCCTAAGCATGACAGGATGGGACAAATTGTGACACAAATGCTTTACCACTGTATTGATTACTTTTGCATTGCTGTGACCAAACTACCTGAGAGAAACAACTTAAAGGAGGAAACGTTTATTTTGGCTTATGGTTTCAGAGGTTCAGTCCATAGTTGCTTGGCCATATGCATTTGGGTAGAACATAATTGTGGCTGGAGCCTGTGGGAGAGGACAGCTGTTCACATCGCAATGGACAGGAGCAGACAGAGCATGGCCAGAACCCAGGAGTTGTGTAGCACCTTCAAAGGCTCACCCCCAGCGACTTACTTCCACCAGCTAAGTCCCATTTCCTAAAAGTTCCACAGCCTCCCTAAATCAGGCCACCAGCAGGCCATCCAGCATTCAAATGTGAGCCTGTTGGATGTATTTTATAGTCAAACCATAACACCCACTATTACTAAAGTCTCAGTACCAAATTATTAATAATAATAATAACAATAATAATAATAATAGACACAAAAGAGTTTAAGGCATAAATGCTTCTTATATCATTAACCCAAAAACATCCTTAATTATTTTTGGTCCTAATCACTGTTCTTGAGTTCCATAGCCCGAATTCTATCTTGCCTGCAGCTGTACCACTGTGGCATCTGATGTTGTCAAATCTCAATCCTGTCAAATCTCCGAAGCTAAACAGGGTCGAACCTGTTTAGTACTTGGACAGGAGATTGCCTGGGAACACCAGAAGCTGTAGGCTTGGGAGAAGGACCTGACAACCCACTCCCAAAAGACAATCCACCATTGAAAACCCTATGAATAGCAGAGAAGCACTGACAATAGTGTTTTGTCTGTTGTACGTAGGGTCGCTTTGAGTTGGACACCAACTCGATGGCACCTAGCAATAACAATTCTAGCTTGCATCTTCACACCTAGTTCGCCTTGACATACAAGAAATACTTATGACCCATTGGACTCATGTCTACCATAGACTTAAGCCTAACCCCTGACCACTCAAAGGCACATTTTTAGCCCTGCTCATAGCATATAGTTTAGTAATATAATCATTATTTCAACTATTTTACAATCCACACTTTTATTGGCTCATACATTAACAATCTATCATCAATGATGAGAGGGTTCACACATTCGTTGGCCAAAAGGCCTATAATACAGGTATTGTCTAATGAATGTTGTTGTTGTTGTTAGGTGCCATCAAGTCGTGTCCGACTCATAGCGACCCTCATAGGATTTTCAATGGCAGATTGTTTCGGGATTGCCTTGGGAGTGGGTTGCCATGTCCTTCTCCCATTTTTGCAATGCTGGGAATGGAACTCGGGACCTCAGAGACTGCAGAGCGGCACTCTACCAACTGAGCTAAATCCCAGCACTCCAGTCTAATGAATATGCACTACCTTTCTAAGATTCCACAAAATTATCAGAGAGAGATGTAATGTAGAATTTCTTAAAGTCATGTAGAAATACAAACTTTAAAACTATTCCATTGTTCATATGTGTGTCAGTATAGGTGGAGACTAGTTGTTGTTGATAGGTGCTGTCAAGTTGGTATCCGACTCATAGCGACCCTCATAGGGTTTTCAATGGAAGAGTGTTTCAGGATTGCCTTGGGAGTGGATTGCCAGGTCCTTCTCCCACTTTTGTGGTGCTGGGGATTGAACTCGGGACCTCAGAAACTGCAGCGCAGTGCTCTACCAACTGACCTAAATCCCAGCCCATAGGTGGAGAAGCAGGTGCTAAAACAGAATAAAATGTGCAAGGATTCTACTAGAGGAAACACCTATGAGATAATGGGAAGGGAGGAGGGTGGGGCTCGGAGAGCTTTAAGAACACAATATATGCCCACCCTGAGTGAAACAGACAAGAAAGAGAGAGGGAAGTTTGGGTAGAAACATTCTAGATTGCAGCAATATCTAAGGATGGTTTAGTATACCTACTAGGAAATCTTAAGCCAAGTGACTCACTAATGAGCTCCTCATTTCCCAGGGATTCTCTGCTTAAATATTCTATTGTCCTTCATGGACTAGAGGCAAATCAAGGTACTATGGTCTTGGTTTAAAAGTGACAATTGATTTCAGACTGCAGCAGATGGAATCATTATCAGTTATGGTCTGTGATTCAAATTCTTGGGGCCATCACAGTATGACAATTATAGACATATTAAAATTTGCCAGGCACCATGGCACACACCTATAATCCCAGTGATTTTAAAGGGTTGAGACAGGAAAATCACAAGTTCAAGGCCAAAGGCAACTTCTGCAACTTAGCAAGACTCTGCATCAAAATTAAAACAAAAAAATTAAAGTGAGCTAGGGGAGCTTGTGTACAGCTGTACCACTGTGGTGTCTGATCCCATCAGATATTGGAAGCTTAGTAGGGTCAGACCTGGTTAGTACTTGGATGGGAGTCCATCTGGGAACACAAGGTGCTGTAGGCTTGGGAGAAGGGCCTGGCAACCCACTCTCAACAAACAATCAGCCATTGAAAACCCTATGAATAGCAGAGAAGCACTGACAATAGCGTTGCATCTGTTGTGTGTGGGGTCTTTATGAGGCGGGCACGGACTCCATGGCACCTAACAACAACAATAGGGCTACCTAGCACATACAAGACCCTGGGGGCAACACCCTACCACTGCAAAAAACAAAGGCTTAAATTTTATCACCATAATTTCCAGTGCAATCTACAAATTGATGATGTCAACAGGAAATTGTCTCTGTTAATTTCTGTAATTGGTATCGATACACTACTTGAATCTCTAAACCTTAAAGACTTTTATGTCTTTATGCTTTTTATGTATTTCCTATTTCAAATTTATTGAAGACAGAATATGCTGATCACAGGTACTGATGTTGCAGTATTCATTTGCTCTTCTACTGAAGAAACATCTCTTTTTACTATAATATAAGGAAATATTTTAAGAAGCAATTAATGGCAGTAACAAAGTCCATGATGCATACAAGTTTCCCTTTATAGGTTCAGACACCACAACATAGATCTAAAATATTTAGTTTTAATATCTGTGTGACAGCAGTTTTATAACCAAATAATTCTAAAATTCTTAACTATTTGGATGTGAACTGTTATAATGGCAGGATTGGATCACTTCAGCAATATTTTGAAAAGGGATAGAGCATATTATGTTAGAAATTAAATTTGTTGTTATTAAGTGCCGTCAAGTCAAGTCCGACTCATAGCGACCCTATGTACAGCAGATCGAAACACTTGCCGATTCTGTGCCAGGCAAAATGATCTTATTTAATGTTTAAGCCCATTGTTGCAGACACTGTGTCAGTCCATCTGGTGGAGGGTTTTCCCCTTTTGCGTTGACCTGCCACTCTCCCAAACATGATGTCCTTCTCCAGGGATTGATCTCTCCTGATTACGTGTCCGAAATATGTAAGATGCAGTCTGGCCATTCTTGCTTCCAAGGAGCATTCTGGTTGCACTTACTCTAAGACAGATTTGTTGGTTCTTTTGGCAGTCCATAGTATATTCAATAGATGTCTCCAGCACCACAATTCAAAAGCATCAATTCTTTTTCTGTCTCTCTTGTTCAATGTCCAGCTTTCACAACCATATAATGTGACTGAAAATACCATGGCATGAGGCAGACGCACCTTCGTCTTCAATGTGACATCTTTGCATTTCAATACTCTAAAGAGATCTTTTGCCACAGCTTTTCCTACAGCAATACATCTTTTGATTTCTTGACTGCAGCTTCCACGGGTGTTGATTATAGAGCTAAGCAAAGCAAAATCTTGGACAACCTCAATCTTTTCTCCATTTATTGTGAAGTTGCGTGCTGACCCAGTCGTAAGGACTTTTATTTTGTTGATGTGCAAAAATTTTGTTTTGTTTTGTTTTGTTTGTTGATGTTCATAGCCATGTGGAAGGCTATGACTTTGATCTTCATCAGTAAATGTTTTAAATCCTCTTCACTTTCAGCAAGCAAAGTTGTGTCATCTGCATAACGCAGGTTGTTAATGAGTCTTCCTCCAATCTTAATGTCACGTTCTTCCTCATAAAGTCCAAATTCTCGGATTATTTGCTCAGTGTATAAATTGAACAGATAGGGTGAAAGTATATAGCCATGACACACACCTTTCTCAACTTTAAATCACGCAGTGTTTCATTGATCTATTCGAACAACTGCCTCCTGGTTCATGTACAGATTTCTCATGAGCACAACTGTTATTGTTGTTAGGTGCCGTCGAGTTGGTATCTGACTCATATCTGTACTACAGGGGAAACAATATTGTCAGTGTTTCTCTGCTGTTCATAGGGCTTTCAATGGCAGGTTGGAGGGGGTTGCCAGGTTCTTCTCCCAAGCCTACAGCTTCTGGTGTTCCCAGGCGGTCTCCCATCCAGGTACTAACCAGGCCCGACCCTGTTTAGCTTCCCAGATCTGATGGGATCGGATGCCACAGGGCTATGGCTGCAGGCATGAGCACAATTAGGTGTTCTGGTATTCCCATTTTCTGAAGTGTTATCCATAATTTGTTATGATCCACACAATCAAATGCCTTTTCATAGTCAATAAAACATAGATCAACATCTTTCTGATATTCTCTGCTTTCAGCTAATATCCACCTGATATCAGCAATGATGTCCCTGGTTCCCCACCCTCTTCTGTATCCCACTTGATTTTCCGGTAATTCCCTGTCTATACTGCTGCAGTCGCTTTTAAATGATCTTTAGTAGAATTTTGCTTGGGTGTGATATTAATGATGATGTCTGATAGTTTGCACATTCAGTTGGATCCCCTTTTTTGGAAATAGGCACAAATATGGATCTCTTCCAGTCAGTTGGCCAAGTAGCTGTTTTCCAAATCTGTTGGCATACACATGTTAACACCTCCAGTGCTGCATCTGTTTGTTGAAACATCTCTATTGGTATCCCATCAATTCCTGGAGCCTTGTGTTTCTCACCAGTTCTTTCAAGGAAGCTTCCACTTCGTCCTTCAACACCATTGATTCCTCTTCATATATAACCTCTTGGAATGGTTGGTCATCTACCAATTCTTTCTTGTATAATGACTCTGTGTATTCTTCCCATCTTCTTTTGATGTTTCCTGCATCATTTAATATTTTCCCTGTAGAATCTTTCATGACTGACACTCGAGGCTTGAATTTTTTCTTCACTTCCTTAAGCTTGAGAAACACAGAGCGTGTTCTTCCCTTTTGATTTTCTGCCTCCAGCTCCTTGCACATGTCATTATAATATTTATTTTTGTCTTCTTGAGCTGCCTTCTAAAATCTTCTGTTTAGTTCCTTAACTTCATCATGTCTTCCTTTTACTTTAGCTGCTCCATATTCGAGGGCAATGTCCAGTGTCTCTTTTGACATGTAATTTGGTCTTTTCTTTTTTTCTTGTCTTTTTAAGAACTTTTTGCTTCCTTCTTGAATGATATCTTTTATGTCATGCCACAACTCTTCTGGTCTCCTATCGTTTGTATCTAATGCATTAAACCTATTTTTGAGGTGGTCTCTGAACTCAGGTGGGATATACTCAAGGTCATACCATGGCTCTCATATACTTGTTCTAATTTTCTTCAGCTTCAGTTTGAACTTGCATATGAGAAGTTGATGGTCTGATCCACAGTCAGCACCCAGTCTTCTTTTGACATTTTGTATAAAGCTTTTCCATCGTCTCTTTCCACATATGTAGTCACTTTGATTCCTGTATGTTCCATCTGGTGAAGTCCATGTGTATAGTCTCCATTTATGATGTTGAAAAAATGTATTTGTAAAGAAAAGGTCATTGGTCTGACAAAATTCTATCATGCGATCTCCAGCTTCGTTTCTGTCACCAAGACCATATTTTCCAACTACTGAGCCTTCTTCTTTGTTTCCAACCTTTGCATTCCAGTCACCAGTGATTATAAGTATGTCTTGACTGGATATTTGATCTATTTCAGATTGCAGAAGCTGATAGAAGTCTTCCCTTTCTTCATTTGTGGCCTTAGTGGTGGGTGCATAAATTGGAATAATAGTCATATTAACTGGCCTTCCTTATAGGTGTATGGACATTATTCTATCACTGAGAACATTGTATTTCATGACAGATCTTGAAATGTCTTTTTTGATGATGAATGCAACCCCATTTCTCTTTAGTTTATCATTCCCAGCATAGTAGACCATATGATTGTCTGACTCAAAATGGCCTATGCGGGTCCATTTTAGCTCACTGATGCCTAGAATGTCAATGTTTATGCACTCCATTTCTCTTTTAACGATTTCTAATTTTCCTAGATTCATACTACGTACATTCCATGTTCCAATTATTAATGGATGTTTACAGTTGTTTGTCCTCATTTTGAGTCATGCCACATCAGCAAGTTGAGCACCCTGGGGCTTTACTCCATTTCCGTCATCATGGTAGACTCTACTTGGAGGAGACAACTCTTCCCCAGTAATCTTTTGAGTGCCTTCCAACCTGGTGGCCTCATTTTCCAGCACTAGATTTGACAGTGTCTCTTTGCTATCCATAGGGTTTTCAATGGCTAGTTGTTTCAGGAGTGTCTCACTAGTTCCTACTCCCTAGTCTGTCTTAGTCTGGAAGCTCAGCTGAAAACCTGTCCACCATGGGTAACCCTGCTCATGTCCGAGGTTATAGTGGCAGAGCTCTCAGCCTCATTGCAACACACAAGCCCCCACAGTGCTGCAAACTGACAGACGTGTGGGGGAGAAATTAAATTTAGCTAACAAAAAAGATCAGGAGAAGGACCTGGCAGCTCACTCCTGAAACAATCAGCTCTTGTACTCTATTATTTATAGAAGAGAAGCACTGACAATATTGCTGGGCATGGTACAGTGCTGGGCGGTGTTTTGCTATGAGGTGGACCTGACTAGACAGCATCTAAGAACAAACAACAACAGAAAGCACTCATAACCAGAGAGTTGTTGTGAAGTTTCTCAAAATTATAAGAACTTGAGTAATATATTGAGGTATAAACAACTGAGATTAAGAAAAAAATGGGATTATGCATTAAATTGCATCATGTTCCTAAGCTAAATCTAAAATATCATTGTTGAATCAAACTGATGAATTTTTATCCTTCTGATCATTTAAGATATTCAGCATGTCATTGATGTATTTCAGCAACTGAAAGTCCAGATCAGTGGAATACCAGGATAGGGCTGAATGTGGACATTTGCTGAGTCAATTTTCTCCCTTTACCAAAAGCATAAAAATTCTGGCTTTGGAGGTCATCCAAAGTAGCTTCCAATGAATGAGCAAGTTCAGATACAGTTCAGACAGGCATCAGTGTTGGGGGATTCACTCTAGTAAGTAGGAAAAACATCAAGAGAGTTCAGCCTGAGGGCCATAAAATAAATCATAATACATTTTATAAAATCTGTCCATTTTCTGCAGTGTCTGATAAGGGAACAGCATCTGAAGAGGGGAGGCTGGAAAGGACTGTGCTCTAATCAAGAATACTTTGTGGGTCTTGCATCAAAAGGAGATTAGAAAGGCTGCAATCTTTTGTATCTTCAATGTCTGTCCACAGCCTATGTCTTAAAGGCCTGATCCCCAGACTGGTGTCATTGGGAAGAGCTGAAACCATCAGGACGTAGGGCCTGGTCCTGAAAGGACAGGTCATTGGGAGTATGTCCTTGAGCGCATATTGGGACCCCAGCTCTCTTCCATCCCAGACACTGTGGGTGAGGCAGTGAACTCTGCCATGTACTCCCCACCACAATGTGCTACCTTGTGACAGGCCCCAAAAGCAATGGGACCAATGGACCATGGACTGAAACCTCTGAAACTCTGAGCTGAAACAAAATTTCCTCTTTTTAATTTGACGTCTCAAGCATTTTTATGGTAATAGGAAGCTGACCAACAAAGAGACTAAGTAGGGCCATCAAGAAGACCGTGGCTTCCGGGTCGAGGTGCATGACAGCCTGGACTAAAGGATGGGATGGGGACAGTTCTGCTGGAGGAATGTCTAAAGTCACAGACCTTATCCACAGCTGTGTCTGCCTCTTGGGATAGAGGCACTTTTCACATGGGCAACCTGTTGTCTACTTTTTGAGCCTGGCCCTGCATCTGGACCCACATCTTACCAACCTGCGCCCCTCATCTTGCTGATAGTCTCCACACTCCAAGATGAGCCCATCTATTTTGCTGTTCTCATTTGCTTCAGCCACAAAGCCTCAAGACTTGTTGCCTTTTCTGCTCCATGTCCAGCCCACTCAGCTGAGGCTCTGAAGACTTTCCAGATCTTTCTAACCCCCTGTCCCCAGGGGCAACTCCATATGGATACCTCACGCTGCTATGTCCTACCCACTAAATTCAATTCTCTCAAGACACAGACTGATACAAGTTAAGGTTGAATTGACTATATCTCTTTGAATGTTACTAGATTTATGGCTATTTGCCTCAATCCCAAAGAAATAGCCTTTCACCTTGTCTTGCATATAAAATCTCTGTATGAGATATAGTCACATATATACACAGCTGAGTGTAGTTTGCCATCTGCTGGTGAAATGTGATATTACCTTTAATGGACTAATGCTGTCTAAATTCTGGATCATCCTTTAGGCAGTAACAGTGTGCCACATACCACAGTTATATGGTGAGCACCCGAACACAATGATGCCACACAAACCAGAAGATAACTGTACTCAATATGTAGGAGTAGGGGAGATGATTGGTAGAGGAAAGTAAAGGCTTTCTATTATATTTATTTCTCTGCATAATCCCAAAGAAGCCCAATGATTGATTTACATTTTAAATGCATATTGAAGAAAAATTGAAAAATATCCTCACTGATAATTCTCATATAACCATGTTCTGTATAATTTAACAATGTTTACAGGTAGCTTATGTTCTGCAAACAGTGTTGGAACATTTAAGTTTTGAAGTGAATAATAAGTTACTAACACTAAATGGCCAAAGTTAGTATCTTAATTTTATTACTGTTAATGCTTAGAAATTAGAATCAGTCATTCCACAGTATCATGCTCACTCACTTGCAGTCCAATATGTTGTCTTGAGGGGAATAAAAAAGAGATTAAAGGTAATACGCTAGAAATTTCACATAAACCTGGATATGAACTCAAGAATGCATCACTAATAGACATACCATTCAAATTACATCCTGAGGGAGGAAAAATCAAAGCTAATAAAAACTTGAATTTATTGCCATCTCCTATCGCCAAGGTTACTTTCACCATTTCACTATCAGGGAGTTAGTTAAATCCCATAGTGAGATTGCAAATTATGTAAATCTGTGTCTATATGTCACTTTTTCTGAGTTATTTTGCTGGAAAGTTTGCAGTCAAATTTTTGACCAATTTCTAAACGTTAAGTCCTTGCAGTATTCATTTTGCATGTAACTCCACTGAGATTTCCCTTGATCTATGCTATTCTTCTTCTCCCTATTACATCTTCTTCCCTAATTACTTTGCTGTATCTTGCTGTGAGCTTTTACATAAACCATCTTCATTCATGGAAGCTAGAGAAATACAAACATCGAGATTTGTTTGGGGGTTATGGTTTTTATTGTTATTATGCGTAGTCATGCATTTTTTTCACCTTAAGATGAATTTTCCTCTGAAGAATGTCTCTTATTTATTCCTCCCAGAAAGCTGTGCCACATGATTATATGTTGATGCAAACTTATGCATTTTCTTCTCAAAATTCTAGGAAAAGACAGAATACATTTAATAAAATAAATGAAAATGCTCTGTGCTAATGTGAAAGCAGTTAGGAGATTTCATATTAAAGTTCTGAACACAAATCTCTGACATATGGCATAATCACAGGGATTAGAAGCTGAGCCCTTTTTTATCTATATACTCCATGATCCAGCAAGTAATCAACAAGAATTCATGAAGTTGCATGTTAATGAGAAAGCTTTTGTGACAGGGTTGAAAATACAAACTTGGGAGTAATGACAGCATTTTACCCAGTTTGTTCAAGGATTCAGAAATACTGCTTAAGTCAAAAGTGAGAAAGAGAATTGGAAGGAACTGAGAAAGACAGTGAGACTGACTGACAGACTGGCTCTTCACTAGACACATGCAGGGGTTGGAGTGGGAAAGAAGGTGCATTGGTAAATGAAGAACCTCCAGTTCATGGGGCCCCTGGGATTCTAGGGACAGACATGTTAATGAAGAGTTATAGAGATTTGTTTTTATTGCTGCTATATTTTGTTTAAAAGAAAAAATTCTCTTTGCTATCTGTTCAAGAATTTATTAAAGAGTTAGTTTTAAGGGCTTTCATGTCCGGATTATGTGCATCTTTGAAATATCATGTATTCAACCATGAATTCAATTCTCATGCTATTCTAATCCTCATCTGATTTCATATCCTTCTAAAACTGTTGAGAGATGCGGATTAGAATTGAGAATATGCAGAATCTCAAAAAACTAGTCTAATGTACTCTCATTTGGGGAGGGGTTTTTGAGAGCTGTGTTGCAAGAGAGTGTTGAGCTTCTGTAAGAGACCATTCTTCCTTATTTTACTTTTTGTTTTTACTAGTTTTAATATGGCTATACGCATCTATGCATGTATACAGTTGTTAGATGCCATTAAGTCAACTCTGACTCATAACAACCCTATGAACAACAGAACTAAAAACTCCCGATTTCTGTGTCAGGCACACCATCATTTTTATATTTAAGCCCATTGTTTTGGCCACTGTGTCAATCCATCTAATTGAGGGCCTTCCTTTTTTTCAGTGACCTGTTACTCTCCCAATTCTCCAGGAATTGGTCTCTCCTGACTACAATGTCCAAAATATGTAAGATGCAGTCTAGTCATCCTTTCTTCCAAGGAGCATTCTAGTTGTGCTTCTTCTAGGACAGATTTGTTGGTTCTTTGGCAATCCATGGTATATTCAATATTTGACTCCATTACCATGATTCAAAAGCATCAATTCTTTTCCTGTCTTCTTTATTCAATGTCCAGCTTTTAAAACCATATGATGTCACTGAAAATACCACGGCATAAGTCAGGTGCTTTCTGTAGATTTTCCCCTATGGTTTCTTCTAACAGTTTTTCACTTTTGCCTCTTAAATTTACATCTTTGATCCACATTGGGTTAATTTTTGTTTATGATGGAAGGGTCCAAGTTCATTATCTTAAATGTGGATTTATAGTATCCCTGGTATTATTTATTGAAGTTTTAAAATCAGGAAATAGGAATACTACAACTTTTTCTATTCCAAGAATCTCTTGGCAATTCTGAGTTTCTTCAAATTCTATATGAATTTTAGGCTAGGTTTTTTCCCTTTCTGTACAAAACATCATTGGAATTTTGTTAGAGATTGCTTTCAGTGTATAGGTCACTTTGGATAGCATTTTCTTCCTAACAATAGTTGGTTTCCCAATCCATGAACATTGGATATCTTCTCACTTATTTATGTCCTAGTTATCTTTCTTCCAGCATTATTTTATATTCTTTAGTACACAAGTCTTGCATCTCCTTGATTAAATTATTTCCTAAGTATGGTATTATTTTTGATGCTATAGTCAATGGAATTATTTTCTTAATGTCCTTTTCAGATATTTCATTGCTACTGTACAGAAATATAAGTGACTTGTGTGCTGATTTTGTATTCAGCATCTTTGCTGAATTAGCTATTAATGGGTTATTGATGTGTTTGTGTGTGTTTGTGTGCGCGTGTGTGTGTGACTTGTTCAGTGTTTTCTAGATATAAGATCATATCATCAGCTAATAGAGGATTTTTTCCAATTTATAAGTTTTTGTTTATTTTTTTGCTTAATTGACCTGACTAGACTTTCCAGTATTATGTTACTTAGAAGTAGTAAAAGCAAATATCCTTGTGTTTCCCTGATCTTAGAGAAAGAGATTTCAGTCTTTCACTGTTAAAGATATTGTTAGTTGCAGAGTTCTCATACATGGCACTTATGTTGGGGAACTTCTATTTCTAGTTTATTGAGTGTTCGGTTTTGGTTTTTGTTTGTTT
Organism: Pedetes capensis; assembly: GCA_007922755.1. Taxonomy (NCBI): domain Eukaryota; kingdom Metazoa; phylum Chordata; class Mammalia; order Rodentia; family Pedetidae; genus Pedetes; species Pedetes capensis. Next base: position 36,410 of record VMDO01004036.1, on the reverse strand, counting down.
GTTTTTTGGGGTTTTTATTGGTCATGAATTAGTGTTGGATTTTGTTCAGTGGTTTTTTTTCTGAATCAACTGAAATGATTATCCTTGCTTACCTTGATAAATATCATTTATCCATGGTAAATAATCTTTTTAATATTCTTTTGAGTTCAGTTTGCTAGTATTTTGTTGAGAATTTTGGTATCAATACCCATAGGGTATACTGTTCTACTATTGTCTTTTCTTGTAGTGTTTTTTTGTGTGGCTTTGACTTTAGAGTAATGCAGGCATCATGAAGGAATTAGGAAGTGTTCTTTCTTCTTCAGCTTTTTTGAAGAGCTTGACAATTGTTGTTAATTCTTATTTAAATGTTTAAGAGTATTCACCAAAAAAGCTATCTAGTCCTTGCCTTTTCTTTGTTGGGAGATTTTTAATTACTGGTTTGATTTGTTTGTTTTTATAAGTCTATTAATATTTTCCATTTCTTCATGAGTCAGACTTAGTAACTTATGTTTTCCTAGAAATTTGTGTGCATTGCCTAGTTTGTCCAATTGTTCATTACACAATTCTTCATAGTATTCCCTGTGCTAGTCACCTGGTGCATTTCTGTGACGGAAGATTAATATAGAAATAGAGAGAATGAACAACAGTATAGACCAATCACACATATATGGACCACTCTACCCATTAACAACAGAATAAACATTCTTCTCAAGAGAATGTGCACCTGGCACATCTCTAAAATAGACCATACGTTAGACCACAGAAAAGTCTTAATAAATTTTAAAAATATTGAAGTTACATGAAGTATCTTTTCCAACCACAATGGAATGAAATAACAATGGAAATCAACAACATAAAAGACACTAGAAAGCTCATAAATACATAAAAATTAGGCAATAAATTCTTAGAACTAATGGATTGAAGAAGAAATCACTAGAACAATCAGAAAATATCTTCAAGACAATGGAAAAGCAAACACAACATACTAAAACTTACAAGATGTAGTGTTAATTAAGAAATTTAGAGCTATAAATGATTCCATTAAAAAGGCACTATGGCATACCCCTTTAATCTCAGCAATCTGGGAGACTGAGGCAGGAAGATCTCATCTTTAAGGCCAGAAGTAGCCTATGGAACCTGGATAACTTAGCAGACTCTGTCTGAAATTTTAAAAAATAATTAAATAAAAGATGGGATTGGGGTGCAGCCTAGTGGTGGAGCACTTGCAAAGTATGTGTGATGTCCAGGTTATGGGTTTATCTCTCAATATTGCAAGAGAGAGAGAGAGAGAGAGAGAGAAGCGAGTGCACAATCTCAAATCAATAAACAAAAGGTACATCTAAAAGAACTAAAAAAGAGCAAACGTAACACAGATTAGTAGAATGAAGGGAATAATAAAGATTAGGGAGTATATAAATGAAATAAATAATGGAAAAACAGTGGAGAAAAAAGTCAATGAAACCACAACATAGTTCTTTGAAAAGACCAACAAACTTGAAATACCTCTGAAATACCTTTAGCTAGATTAACTAAAAGAGGAAAAGAGAGAAGATGTAAGTTACTAAAATGAGAATTGAAAGAAGGGACATTACTACTCTCACTTTATAGAAATAATTCTAAGAGAATATTATGGTTTGGCTCAAAATGTCCCCAAAAAGTCATGTGTTTGAACATTGAGTCCCCAGCTGGTAGTGCTAATCCTGGGGAGTGATGGAGTTTTGGGAGCTGGGATTCTAGTTTAGTGGAATGAAGTCCCTGGGAGTGTGCCTTTGGAGGCCTTTGGCTGCTTTTACCTGGACCCACAGTTCTGGTCAGCATTTCTGCTCTCTGCTTCCTCATTACCAAGATCTCCATGCCTGCCCTGGCACCATGCCACTAATCATAAGTTCCCAATAAATATTTTCTCCTGTAAATTGCTATATCTTGATAGATTGAACATTTTTAATATTGAATGTTTCTTCATCTAATAAACTTTTTGACTTAAATTATAGCTTTATAATAATAATATAACCATTCTATATGTCACATTTGGTTACTATTTTCATGAAATATACTTTTACATCTTTTCACGTTCAACCCCTTTGTGTCTTTGAATCTCAAGTCTTTTGTAGAAGTGTATAGCTAGATCATTTGCTTTACCCCTTCCTGCAAATCTCTACTTTAACTTGGAGAATGTACTGCATTTTTATCTGAAGTAATTGCTCATTAGGAAGGACATAGCTCTTTGTTTTCTGTATGTCCTACATGTTTTTTCCCTCAATTCCTTTCTTACTGCCTCGTTTTGTATTTAGTTGATTTTTAATGCAATATTTTGATTCTTTTTTCTTTTCTGTAATTTTAAAAATTGTTTTCTTAGTCATTACCTTGGGAATTAAAATTAATATGTTAAAATTTGTAACAATCTAATTAGAATAATACCAACTTAGTTTCAAAATCAAATTTTCCTTATTCTCCAAGGTTTGCTCCTCTTGATTGATGAAGGTTTAGTATGTGTTCAGCAAGTTTTTTGACAGAGTTCCCCAAAGATAGCTTAAAAGACAACAACAGCAGTAGCAGAAGCAGAAGCAGCAGCAGCAAATACCTCTCCAGGTCTACAAATCAACTCTGGTTGGAACACTTCTTTAATGCATAGTCAGGTCATTTACAATTCTGTTTGTGTTTTCACTTCCTGTTTGTACTGAGTCCATGTATCAGTCAGTGGTGAAAATTTAGGAGTGTTTTCAGGTCTTTTGTGAGAACATACCTTATTCTGGGCATACATGTAGCTTTCTGAATTTTCCCATATGCAGAAGTGCTTTCAAATGTTCTAGTTTCGAAAGAAAGAAAGAAAGAGAGAGAGAGAGAGAGAGAAGAAAAGAAAAGAAAGAGAAAGAAAGGAAGAAAGGAGGAGGAGAGGGAGGAGGGAAGGAAATAAGGAAGGAAGAAAGAAGAAGAAAGAAAGAAAGAAAGAAAGAAAGAAAGAAAGAAAACAAAAAGGAAGGAAAGAAGGAAGAAAAGAAGGAAGGAAAGAAGGAAGGAGGGAAGTGAAGGAAAGAAAGAAAAAGAAAGAAGGAGGAGGAGGAAGAAGAAGAAGAAGAAGAAGAAGAAGAAGAAGAAGAAGAAGAAGAGGAGGAGGAGGAAGAAGAGGAGGAAGAGGAGGAGGAGGAGGAAGGAGAGGAGGAAGAGGAGGAGGAGAAGGAAAAAAGAAGAAGAAGAAAAGAAGGAAGGAATAAAGAAGAAGAAGAAAGGAAGAAAGAAAGAAAAGAAAGAAAGAAAGAAGCAAGGAAGGAAAGATGGTTGGAAGGAAGGAAAGAAGGAAGGAAGGAAGAAACTCCTTCTCTTTAGCTTTTCTTCCCTGACTTCAGGTGGTCTATTATATGTCTCAACTATTTTTGTTAGGTGTCCTGGAGGAGAGTCATACTGACCTTCAGAGGTTTTCCAATGGCTGATTGCTTTGGGAGTGTTAATGGGGTGGACTGCCAAATCCTTCTCCCATTTTTGTGGTGCTGGGGATCAAACCCAGGTCCTCAGAAAGTGTACTGTACCAAGTGAGCTAAACTTCAGTTTCAAGAAACTGTGCATTTTTGAATCATTCTACGATGTTTTCAAGCAATGTCCACTGGCTTTTCACCTGAACGGTTTCCAGGTTAGGTGAAGCAGACATAAATACTTTTGTCCAGATAGCCTCCAAAAAGGTTAAAACAGACAAACACAAAAATTTGTAATATATACTTTCATTTTGGGACCAGATTAAAGTCCCACAATGAGAATGCCGGCAGACTGTCAACAGCTGAAGAAGTGGTCAGACAATGTCAAATAAAAATGCCACAAGGCTTTTGTATCATTTTAAGTTGCCCTGATATTTATTTAGCATATTTGGTTCCTGTAAATCTTTAATGAATTCCCAGGATTCTGAAAATGTTCTTTCTGGCAGTTTCTGGTTATTTCTTCAGTATTCCTATAGAAGGATGGGAACTTGGAGCTGCCTACTCCACCATTTGCTGACATCACTCCAATGGAGGCTTATTCACTCCATTGTTCAGGAATCTGACTTATTCTCAATTCAGATATCATCTGCCCAAAAGGACCAAGCTCTACTTCACGGTATTTCCTTCTACTTCTGTCTTCTAAATCCTCTGCCTGGGAATGGTCAGGTCAGTTACTGAAGACAAATAGCTTTATCTTCCTATTTCCTTGATAGGGTGATGGTCAATCATCAAGTCCTCTAGATGCACTGCAGCCTTCTAAGAATCATTTGACTGCCCAACCTATCCTAAACTCACTCTTCTTAACCAAGTTTTCAGATTTCTGTACTCTTTCACTTTGATTACTGCCATTCCTCCTGCCAGATAGTTGTATCTCATTCTTCCTCTCTCCACTTCCTATATGCATCTTCCTAAGGCACTCATGCTAACCCCTAGTAATGGTAAGATATGTGTTCAAGTTCTATCTCCTGCCCCTAGAGTTATATGCTCCTTTAGTAAAAAGACTGTGTATATCTAACCTTGCAAGTATATCCAGCACACAGCAAGAGCTGAACAAATGATTCCTCAATGTCTGAAACAGGCCCCATATATATGTATACACACATATATACACATACACACATAGATGTGTCTATATGCACACATGAATATATATGTATATGTATATTTACATAAACTGTTTAGAAACTTTAAAAAATTGAATTATCTTTCTTGCCTCCTTCTCTGACTTTGAAAACTCTACACATTTTTCAAGGTCTATTTCATTCCCTTCCTTCTCCTAGTCCTACTCATAAAACATATACCTGCCAATTAAACACTGAATTCTACAGTAATTGGAAATCCCTTAAATCAGTTTTAATACTCCCTCCCACACAAAAGGGAGGGGAATGAAGATATAATAAGAGAAACCCATTACTAACAGAAAAGCTAGAAGGAGAAGGTAGCTCCACTGAGACCCTCACCCCATCAGTTACACATTATTTGTCATCCTGGTGGATTTGTATTTCCCTGGGCACAGCAACCTTCATTAAACCAATTTCATATTAATCAAGAGACCATAATTGAAGTCATATATAAAATACATATTTCACCAACATCAACATTCACTGATTCTCTGATCATGATTTTGTCTATAGTTATGTTTATGAAAGAAGCTATACCATACTAGAACATATTGCTATTTTATACACACAATATTTTGCTTCAGTATTCTAACAGGTAGAAGATCATGGCTTAAATAACAATATTAAGGGAGCAATATACTCTTCACTCCCTGAAGAATCTTGTTGAGTATGGTTTCTCCATTTCACTGTGCTTTCTTACTTTGCTATGGAGACTGAGTCTCAATTTGACCCAAATTGGTCCTCCATACATGAAGAGGCTATACAGTAACTGACAAGTCAGCAGCCACAGCCATACAATGGACATTTGTGAATCTCCTCTTTAAAAATAAAGAAGAAAGGTGGATTTGATGGAAAAATTCACCCATCTCACACTCCATCTCCATCCCTACCTGGACCACACCCATCAGTGAACAAAGGGACTTAGTCCACATGCATATTAGGTAGATTCCTATACCTAATAAGCACCTCACTATAAAGGAATAGAATGATTTCCTTCTACTCTATGACTTTTAATATTCTATTATACTACATCATCATATATCATCACTGGCACTTAGTAGATTCTATGTTCCCAGACATCTAGATAACAGAGTTCAGGCTGCTAAAAGAGATTTTGGAGAGGAGTCAAGGAGAGGGACTTTATGAGACTCTATGTGCCAAAGAAGATGATACAAACAGCTTGAGACCAAGGCTTGTAAACCTGGGGGCGGGGGCTCATTCATTCCACTGTCTCTATCTCTGTTGCCAGCATGCAGCTGCCTCAGCTTGGCTACCTGCACCCAGAATCCCCAGGTCACTAGAATCATAAGGCTTGGGTCTGGGGCTGCCGGGCTGGTATGGAATATAGGAAAGCTTCTGCTCTTTCCAAGACAGGCTTGTCATAGGCTCAATCCCTGCAACAAGCAAAGACAAGACAGTAATAATTAAAAAGGTGTATATACCACAGTATATACTCTAGTTTTCCTCTTCATTCTCAGCAACAAACTCTTCAAACAGCTTATTAATGGTCTCTTCTGCCTCAAATATATTAGAAGATCCATGGACAGCATTTCTCAAAATACTTATTCCAAACAGGGCTCGGAGAGAGTCTGGGGACAGTAGTTTTGCTTCTTCTGGGTCTACTGGACCCATCATTCGTCTCCACTCTGCAACAGCATTCCATTTGGTCAGGATCATGACCACAGAGGGGCCCCTGAAAATAGCAAACCTTTAAGCAGGTGGACTATGTGCAACAGCACAGGGTGCTTACGGGTCTAAAGGCAATGCCTCTGGTCCATCCAGGGCACTGTCCTTCCTTCTTTTCCCCAGTCAGTGTGACTATGTGCCTTCTTTTTTTTTCATTATCTCCTCTTCCACTAAGTCATAGTGTTAGAATGAGTGCTACAGTTTAATTCTAGAGAATATTTGTGAATGGATTCTTAGTCTTTCTACTTCTGGGACCACATAGACTTTGCTGTGGACCTGGGACGTGTGGCTTCATGGTTGCCCTTCAGCTTTAGCCACTTAAGCCATTGCTTCCACTACACAAAGCCACCTTTCTCAGGTCATGTTCATTCCAGTGACCAGTGAGTGTGAAGGGTGCAAGGGCCTAGCCACCTCAGCCCAACACAGAACCACTCACATGGGCCCGTGTAGCTATGGTCAGCAGAGGCTGTGGTCAGGCCTGCACCGTACCTTGACTTCTCCCTCCTTCTCCAAGGTACCCTTAATGAATGGCCAGAACCCCAAAATCTGCTTCCCAGGGAATGCAACCTACAACACATTTGAAAGTTACTTTTGTTTGCTAAGCTGCCATGGTGCAGTTTCTCCAAGTCCCTAGGCATCTGCTTATTACTTGTATCTAATTACTACTTACATTCTCGTCACCCTTTTGTTGAGCTCTACAAATATTGCCTTTCTAGATGCATTGAAAATGGTCAGAGACTAGAAAGGGAAGAGACACATTTAAACAGGTGTCTTAGTAACTACATGTGTGTATGTTCTGTTATGCCAAAAAAAATTTAACTCAATGTAAATTGATATAGATGTTCAAGTAATTATGAACTCTATGTAAAAGGGAGCTCTGTATAGACTCCCTAGGCTCAGAGCCCAGCCAAACAGCAGCTTTGTGCCTGTGGATAATTCTCAGCCCTGGACCTCTGTTCCTTTATATTCACAGAGGAAAATCTAATAAAAACTACCTCATAGAGTTACTATGAGAGTCAGCTGAGATAAAGTGTGAACAGGTTAGCAGGAGGCCTGGAATTAAATAAACACTTAGTAAATGTTAGCTTTATTTCCTATGCAGTGCCTATAAAGATATGCCTGCAGCTGTAGTACTGTGGCCTCCTATCCCATCAGATCTCGGAAGCTAAGCAGAATTCGGCCTCGTTAGCACTTGGATGGGAGACCTCCTGGGAACACCAGATGCTTTAGGCTTGGGAGAAGGACCCGGCAATCCATTCTCAAAAATCAATCCGCCATTGAAGACCCTATGAATAGCAGAGAAACACTGACAAATAGTGTTTTTCCTGTTGTATGTAGGACACTGACTCAACGGCACCTAACAACAACAATAAAGGTAAGTGTTGCCTGAAACAGATCCATAATGTGGAAGAAGGATGTTCCAAGGCAACATTTTTAGTATAATAATATATACATAACTATTAACATTTATTATGTACACAGTAAGAGTGTGACAAGTAATTTACATGTGTAAAAGCAGAAGCAATATGAAAAAAGATAGCTAGCATTTGCCTAACACTTGATATTTGTCTTATATATGTTCCAAGCACTTTCAGTGTATTGATTATTTAGCCCTCAAAATAAACTTGTGAGGTACATACTGTTGTTCTTCCCAGCTCAGGCACAGATTCATTATTGATAAAGAAAGAAGTTAAACCCATAGAGCCTCTACAATTAATATGAATACCTAAAGAAACAGAGGGCTGGGATTTAGCTCAGTTGGTAGAGTGCTGTGCTGCAGTCTCTGAGGTCTTGAGTTCAATTCCCAGCACCCAAAAATGGGAGAAGGGCCTGGCAATCCACTCCCAATGCAATCCTGATACAGTCGCCATTGAAAACCCTATGAGGGTCGCTATGAGTCGGATACCGACTCGATGGCACCTAACAACAACAAAGAAACAGAAGAAGGAAAGAAGAAAGGAAGAAAAGAAGAAAAGAAGGAAGGGAGGAAGGAAGGAAGGTAGAAAGGAAGGAAGGAAGGCAAGCAGGGAAGGAGGAAAGGAGGGAAGGAAAGAGGAAGAGAGGAAGATAAGGAGAGAAAAAAGGAAATTAAAAAGAAACTCAAATGTTAACAAAGTGTTTTCTCATGAATGAGATTAGATTGAAAGTTTTAAAGAAATTTCTGTATGTCCCCCAGTTTCTATAATGAACATTTACTACTTTTACAATGCAAACAACTCCATATCAGAAACTTACTCAGCTAATAATTCCAATACATCTTTATAAAAGTCTTTTCCTACTATTTTGAAATAGATTTTGTCTGCTCTCTCTTGAGTCAGGAGCATCTCGATCATCTGGGTCAGTTCAAATCCTGCCTCTTTGATGAGCCTCAGGATCTCCTCTAGGGGAAAGAGCAAAGCATGGAAAGAAATACTTATTAAGAGCTGTTTATGCAATATATATTTCAAATAAATCATCTGATTTCATCCTCCAAATCATCTCCCAGAACAGATTTGAGATGAGTAAAGCACAGAGAAATTTAATCATTGCCCAATATCACACAGCAAGTAGTGCAGCCAGGATTCTAGTCTGGGCTTTTTCATGGCACAATGCCTGTTCCTTCTTTCATAGTTATCTGTCAATATCCATCTTGCAGATGGTTCTGCTTTTGCTCTGTGTTCGAGTAAACTAACACAGGAAAATAATATTTTACTTGCATAGTGTGATTAAAAAAAACAAAATTATGTGAACTAAATTAGACTTTAAAGTCATCAATCCAACACTTATTAAGGCTGTAGGATGCCAATATAGATGTTGGGTCTAAGATTTACCTTTTGAAAGGCCACCTGTAGCAACTGGTGTGCTAAAAATGAAGATCTGTTTTCACCTACATGCTCCAAATGCCCAAGAATTCCTTACTAGCTCTGTATTGAAAGGGAAAAACAAGATGAACTCTTCCCCCTGAAGAGGCAAGTCACCACTGAGGGAATTAAATAAGATAAACCTTATCAAAATCTCACCAACCAATTTTGAGGACTATATTCTGAAGACAAAGGTGAAGCAACTGAGAAACTGAGAGCTTTGGGGGTGGGGGAGGCTTTTCTTTGCTCCAGATCAAAGATACCCTGTACCCAGAAGTGCTGGGCTGACAGCAAAATGTGAGTGTGACCACAACCCACAGAAAACTGGAAGACACTGGACTTTTCCTGCTAGGAGGAAGGTAAGGGGCACCATGGGAACAAATCTAAACAGAGGATAAATAGTTCTTCAGATATTGCCTGCTTGGAGAGCCAAACCTATACTGCATCATGAGAAAAAGATCATTATTATGAAGAATAATACATACCATTCCTAGAACCACAAGTGAGGAAAAGTTCCTTTTCAGAGATGTCAACCTTTGTGTTAAGTATGGAAAAAGTAAGGTGTGGTCACTAAGCATACCAGTAAGGGAAGGACATTGCAGGAAGTTCATGCAATGCATGCGAAGGTCTGACAGGAGAAAGTGACAAGGGTAAAAGCCAGGAGTTGGCAAGGTAGATGGAGGAACAAACAAAGAGTTCTGCCTCATGAGGAAATATGATTCTCCACTAAAATATGGCAAAGAAAGCTTAAGAAATTCTAAGCAGGACCATTTTCAGGTCCTATTTTATGGCTGTTAGGTGCTGTTGAGTCCTTTCCAACTAATAGCAATCCTTATAGGGTTTTCAATGACTAAATATTTGGGATTGCTTTGGGAGTGGGTTGCCAGGTTCTTCTCCCATTTTTTGCAGTGCTGAGGATCAAAGCTGGGTGCTTAGAGAGTGTGGAGCAGCATTCTACCAACTGAACTAAACCCCAGAGTCATACTTTAGGAAGGTAATTTCCTTTGGGTGTGGAAGGATGGGGTGGATAGGTGGAGGTGGTGCTGTAAGCTATCTATAGGCAGTATGTCTGGAGACTCATGCAGTCTTTGGAAGTCACCAGTTCTCAGAAAAAGGAAACATGATGGAAAAGAAAAGTCACTTGCCATTCTTGGGGATAAACAGAAAAGAAGCAAGTGACTGAGTTTAGTGTATAAGATAAACAGAGAATACTGTAGAAAAGAGACATGGATCCACCCTCTTCAAGGCTCCGCCTACTTCAGAAACTACTCCATTGTACAAAACCAAGAGAACTTTGTGAACTGAGAAACCAAGTAAGGCCATCCAGACCCTCATAAACCTCTACTGAACCATCCCGGGTGAAGTGTGGGAGCAAATCCAACATACTTATTAATGAAGCTTATGCTGTCTCCCAAATTTTGACTATACTCCCATAATAGGAGACAAAACTAAAATAATTTTTCTGATTAAAAGTATTTTTCTTTCTCCAGGAAGGAAGGAAGGAAGGGAGGGAGGGAGAGAGGGAGGAAGGGCAAGAGATTAGAAGACCAACAAGCCCAAAGAAGACTATAACACAACATGCTAGCATGAATTAAGTACTTGGGACATAAAAACATTATGAATCAGAACTTCAAACATGAAAGTAGAAATAGTAAAGCAATAAATCAATTTAAAATAAAATCTACCTGCACTCAAGAAAGAAATTAAAGATAAAAATAAAATCATAACAGAAATAAAGAGAATAAGATTTAAACAAAATAAGGAAAATCAAAGAGGAAAGAGAAGGTAATAAAACAGAAAGTAATAGATATAGTACTTAGGTGTATATGTGTATACATAAATATTACATGTTTACTTTAAAAATTACCTTTGCAATACAAAAAGTAGATAACATTTTGAACTACAAATTACATTAGTATAGAGAATCTCCTCTTTTATTTCCAGTGATGTCCCTAATGAAGAAAAGCGAAATAATGGGACAGAATTGATATTTAAATCTATAAGCCAAGAAAACCATCCAGGAATAAAAGTATACATGGATCTTGATATTGAAAATGGCTAATATGTACATGAATATGCCAAGAGTGGTCAAATCCAGACATATTTTAGTAAACCTACCAGACTAGAAAGTTTTTTTTTCTTTTTAATTGCTCTAGTCTTCTAACAAAACACCATGTCGTTTACAAAGGAGAGAAAATCAGTATGGCATCACACTTCTTGGCAGCAAAATGCAAAACAAGAACAGAGTTATATTTTCTAGAAATGCAATAAAAAATATAAGCCAACGATTTTATATTTAGAAAATAAATGAATAATATTTGTTATAACAATTAGACTTAATACTAGTTTTAAAAGAGGTAGAATAGGACAAGATAAATTGCATTCATTAACTGTCACAAACATATTAGGATAATATTTAAAGGCAAAGAAAATATAGCAGAAGGTTGAGTAAGGAAAGGGGCTCATATATTTCTGTAAAAGTAACTGCTAGAACAAACTTACCAAATACAAAAAAATATTTTAAAAGACCACAGAATAAAAACAATAGTAAATTAAAAATAATAATTAAAGTTTTATTAAAGTGAAACATATAAAACAAAATATATATAATTCAAAATAAGACAGTGTTGAAATAAAACATGTTATTCCAGCAAGTATAGCAAGTTTATGTCACCTTTAAAAACTTTGCAGAGAGAGTCATAAGTAAAATTCAACCTTATTCTATATGCAAGTGATACACCTAAACATAGTGATTCAAAAGGCTAGATAGGCAAAAATGTACAAGACAAATGCAAATAATAAGGTGGTAGGCTCTGTGCAATTGATATCAGACAACATAGTGTCCCAAAGCATTAGAAGAGACAAAGGCTTAGCATAATACTCAAAGCTAAATTCTTTTTTTTTTTTTTTTTTTTGGCAGTACTGGGGGTTGAACCCAGGGCCTCACGCCTGCATCCTCTGCAAGTGCTGAACCACTGAGCTGCACCCCCAGCCCAATTTTTACTTTTTTAGAGACAAGGTCTCGCTAAGTTACAAAGACTACCTCTGGTCTCGAACTTGCAATCCTCCCGCCTCTGCCTCCTGAGCCACTGGGATTACAGGCGTGAGCCACCATGCCCGGCTCAAAACTAAATTCTAAGATAAATTTTGGATCATGAGTATCTATGTATCAAATAACCCAGAAGCCATTTTTATAAATCAGAACTACAAGAGAAGTCAGCAACATACTAATAATAGATGACTATCATCACCAACAGACCAAAACAGATCAAATTGGCAAAAAATAAAATAAAATTGTCAAACAAGGACCAAAAAAACAATATAGGAGGTCTTATATTCAGGTCCTGCACAGTGATATAGAGAATATCACTTCTCTCACACAAAGAATCTCCACAATTATTTACTATGCTATAGCAATAGTGAAATACCAATAAAAATAAAATTTCTCTTCCACTAGAATATTTTCAGAATATCTTTTGAAAACTAAATTGATTTATTGACTAAGGTCCAAAGGAAAACACAAATCAAAATAAAAAATTTCTAAAAAAAAAAAAAAATGGAAACACTAAACACTAGAATCCATGGGCTATAATTGAAGGAAAGTAAGAGGAAAATTTAAAACCTTATAAATTTATATCAATAAGAATAAAAGAATAAAAAATTAAATATCTAACTCAAAAAGCAAGATACATGCAAAAAACTACAAAAATAGAGTAGAAATGATAAAGAAAAATCAATAAGTAATGAATTAGAAAAGAGATCAAAATAGAACTCATAAATAAAATTTTTATTGTTTTATTGGCATGTTAAAATAACCTTGGAAACAGAGGAAATATAGTGGTTACAGGTTATTTTGTGAACTTGATGTAGACAGAATGGGTAGTTTTATGGGAAATGCAATTTAATGAAATTTAGAGGAGATGGAAAATTTGAACAGATTAATTTCCATAAAATACATAGAGAAAAGCAATAGGCCCAGATATTGTCACAGGAAAGTTCTACCAAATCATCAAACATCAATCCCAACTCTATTTAAACTCTTTCAGAGCACTGAAAAAATGTCCATACTTTTTATGAAGTACCCCATTGTCATCTGAACTTGATAAAACTTTCATTAGAAATGATACAGACCACTCTCACTTTTAAGTCTTCGTAAAAAAAATCCCAATTGAAATATAAGCCAATAGAGCATAAAAGCGTATTTTAAAATGTATCATGACAAAAGGGAGTTTATACAGAAATGAAAACATTGCTCAGTGTTAGCCATATTGTTAATATAATTTTCCATAGGGATATATATCTCTCTAGTGAAAAAACATCATTTCTATCAGCTCTGAAAAGGTCTTCAACAAAATCCCATGTGTTTATTTGTTTACTTGTTTATTTTATTTACTACTTATTTATTATTTATATCATATTATACTAATATATTATATTTATTATTACTTATTACTTTACTTAATACTTATTATTTTACTGGAGATCAAACTCAGGGCCTCACACACACTAAGCACACACTTTTCTAGTGAGCTACACCCCTCAGCCCAATATTGTTTTTGATTTTGAGAGAGAGAGACAGACAGAGAAAGAGGGAGAGAGAGAATGATGGGGGTAGGAACAGAGTGGAGAGACACAGATGGAGGAAGCTCACATGAAAACAGGACACAGTTAACTGTTGAATGCAGATTAAGGGATATGGGTGTTTGTTGTGTTATTCTCTTAACTTTTCTATAGTTTGAAAAATTTCACAGAATTTAGAGGAAAAATGTATGCATTATGACTTTTATCTTAAAACATTTACCTCTTTGTTCAGGAGTTACATGAGGCTTAATCAGTGCTAATGTATCCTCAGCAGGAAAGAAATGCTGTATTTCCTTTTTAGCACTCTCTGATGAATCACTTCCATACAACTGGTTGATAGGCAAACTTTCCATTGCAAACTGTGCACATAAACTTTGAAGGAGAAGTCAAATTCAAAAACTATAATGACTTAACAGAACCTAATGTAATATAACATTATTTGCATAAATTAATCAAAAATGGTCAGGTAACAGTGACTCATTCTAGATGTAGGTATCATGCAAAAGTAATCACACAGTGATTTGAGGATGCTATTCCCTTCCAAGGAAGTGACAGCATTTATAAATAAAGGATGTGAACATTTAAACAATCGTGATCATGGATATTGACAGATAACTAACTATGAAAGAAGGAACAGACACTGTGCCATGAAAAAAGCAAGACTAGAATCCTGGCTGCATTATTTGCTATGTGATATTGGGCAATAATTAAATTTCTCTATGCATAACTCATCCCAAATCTGTTCTGGAAGATGATTTGGAGGACTAAATCAGATGATGTATTTGAAATATATGGTGCATATACAGCTCTTAATAAGTTTTTCTTCCCCTGCTCTCATCATTCATTATTACCAAGCATTATATGACATTTGACTCTACCAGAGATAACAAATTATAAACATTGAGTCCAAGAGGGACTGTAATGGAACCCTCCCGGTGAGCAAAGTACAGAAATAAAAGGGGAACACACAGTGACTCTGTGGAAAGAGGCAAAAGCAATGCTTATGGCACTGGACATTTATTTAGGTCAGACATTTATTTTGCTTCTGTTTCCTTTCTTATAGAAGATTATGGATCTCATAAATCAATTGTTGTTCCTGGGTGCTTTGTCAATTGTCCTTTTTATCTGTGTCTCTGTCTACCAATGCATATTTCAGTAGAGGAGATGCTGTCTGCACATTTCAATTTCTGCCCTTTGATCTAGTCTCCAGTAGCCAACTCAACAAAATTCAGCTATGCTGAATAATATTCCTCCCTGCCCAGAAGAATGTGAATCTTGTTTGTATTGTTGGAAACTTGACTTTCATAAAGACCTTCTTGCCTTTCCTGCTTTCAGTGATCAATTCAGATTTCGCTTTTGCTTCATGGAGACGTCTATTGAATATACCATGGCCTGCCAAAAGAACCAACAGATCTGTCCTAGAAGAAGTACAACCAGAGTGCTCCTTAAAAGCAAAAATGGCCAAACTGCATCTTACATATTTCGGACATGTAGTCAGGAGAGAACAATCCCTGGAGAAGGACATCATGTTTGGAAGAGTGGCAGGTCAACGCAAAAGAGGAAAACCCTCCACCAGATGGATTGACACAGTGTCTGCAACAATGGGCTTAAACATAAATAAGATCGTTTGCCTGGCACAGAATCCCCGGCAAGTGTTTCGATCTGCTGTACATAGGGTCGCTATGAGTCGGACTCGACTCGACGGCACCTAACAACAACAACAACAGCTCAACCCTTGGCTGTTCCCACACCTCTAATTTGGAGCTACTTTGCTCCCAAGTCCCTTGGAACCTGAGATTTGAATAACAGAAAAAGAAACTCGAACCCATCATCTGCATGGGCTCTATTCGCTTCAGAGCATTATAAAAAGGTGCTCTGGTAGGCATCAACCCTGAGTATTGGAGAAAGTATGTGTGGGGGTGGGATGTGGGGAAAGATGGGACACAGGAAGTAAGAGGTGAGAATGAGAGGTTGCTGTGTTTCCCTTTTATCAAGTGACAAGACAAAGCAAGGAGAGTGAAGAATCTGATAGCCACGTTCATGAAGGGGCAGAGCTCTGCTGACAGAGAACAAATTGTAAATACTCAGTCATCACTGTCTCAAAACTCTTAGAATCAATCAAATGGCCTGCAGCTGTGATCACAACCTTTCTCCTCATAGTGGGCAGGGTGGCTCTTTCTCCCAAGAGATGGCTTGTTGAATGGACATTCACTTCTTAGTCCCCAGTACCAACCCAAGCATCCCACAACCTTTCCTTGCAAAACCATGTCCATCTTCAGGCTGATATTGGATAGGATCTCCATTATAAGCAGTGTGCTACTTCCCAAGAAAAGTAGCTTTTCTAAGAGGCTCCCTTGGACTAAAGCTGGGATATCTATACCCCATACTTAAGAAGGAATTAAAATGAACCCTATGAAAAAAGCAAAGGACCCATGATATGAATCCTACCTCTCTGGATTATATTCATTGGCTTCTTCAACAGTTCTCGGTCCCAGTAACTGCTTCCAGTATTCCACACCATTGTCTCTCAATAAAACAAGGACAAGAGATGGAGCACTGTTAGAAAAGAAAAAAAGTTATTAACAACATGGTTCAATAGCTAATGACACATAGATAATCCAAATGTATGTTGCTAAATTGACTAAAACATGTCAAAATGATCCATGAAGTTTCTAAAATTACTTTCCATTGGTATTCTTTCAAGAGCACATTGATAGGAATTTGGAAGCAGAGAATGGAAGGGAAGAGAAGGGCCTTGGTTCTTACAGAGTGGTTCCTTCATCATTCCCATACTACAGCTGATGTGTGTACTCTCATTGAATTTCTGCCCCAGCTGTGATTTCTACTCTTTTAGAAACCTGACAGCATTCCAGCATCCCATTCCTTTCCTAGGACTAGTGATCTGTAGGATCACCAAAGCCATTACCAAAAGTTAAATCAGACTGACCAAAAAGTCAGTTAGTTCTCTGCTTCTGCTTGCATACTCTGGATTTCTGGTGTTCAATTCAACTAGCCACTGGCAACCTCCCTTGGGGCCTTCCTGTGCCTCCAGTGACATTCTCGGAAGACTGGAGAAGACAGACGGTTGAGCAGAGAATCAGGATAGGAAGAGGACTCAAAGTGGTAGACTCTGAACCTGTTTATGGAATTTTGAAGTTTGCCAACTTGAACAAAAAGTAGGGTTAAGGAAAGATTTAAATGATTAAAAAATAAATCAATGCTTTCTCAACCTGAATTATGACTTACCTAGTCATATTTTCTATGAGTTTCTCAAAATACTCTTCATTTTCATATTCCTTGCACAGCATTTTTGCTTCTTCTTCTGATAATACTATTTGCCTTTGCATAAGTATTCTAAAGGCTTCATCTTCAATAGTATGCAAAACATCATCTAAATAAAAGCAGTTATCACATAGTTTCGTACTGGTAGGTTACTGCATATTTACATAATATATAGTATAGTGTAATTTAATTCTCATGTGAAATGTAAAAGTTTACCAACAGTCTCAGGTTTTAAGGCAAATGATAACCCTTAACATGTAAAATTATAATGCTATTTCCAGTTTTTCATCACACAAGAATCATGCACACACATACCTACAGAGATATTTCAGTAAATATTTTCTTCTGGTGTGCAGGCACGTGTGTGTGTGTGTGTGTGTGTGTGTGTGTGTGTGTTGTGTATGTGTGTGTGTATAGATAGGAACCTATATAATTAGCTAACTCAAGTATAAAAATGTTTTAAATAACTTTTATATTCAACAGCCCTGATTTAATTTGGCCACTTGGAGAGAAACAAGTTAGCTGAATATCCCAAAGTATTTCTCAATTGCCTTTTCATTTACCTGTTTCCCACTGTTAAAGCCTAAAAAATAAAATGCTTCTCAATCCTTCCTTATGCATAGTGTGGCAGTGTGACCCAGACATGGTCAGTGACCTGTAAAAGAAATATGCTGAGATGCTTCTGGGAAGGCACTGGGAGAAACTCTCTGCCCTCCACCATTTTCTGCTTCCTGTTTTTGAACATTTGAGGACATGATGCTTGGAGGCTATGGAGACCCTCTTGCAGCAGAGGGGGATAAGCCAAAGGTACAAATGTTGGCTCAGAGCCCAGACAGCATTATGCCTGGTTGACAATTCTTTCATGATCACCCAATTCAGAGAGTGCTTTTTCAAAGACAATCAATCTATGCACTCTCCCTGTAAGTCTGGTTTTTCATTAGCTATCTGCAGTTGACCTACTCTGGGCAGTTTCCCTTAGCTTTGATTACAGATCATTGCAAGAAGCTGTTGTATATTAATTGCTTGAGGATTAGATGTCACTTGGTGTGTCTGTGTGATACTGGGGGACTGATCCCAGGGCCTCACACAAGTGCTCTGCTGCTGATCTGAACCCTCAAGCCCATTTTTCACTTTTCGAGTCAGGCTTTTGCTAAGTTATGCAGGCTGCCTGTGGCCTCAAAATTGCAATCTGCTTGCTTCTGCCTCCCAATTTACTGAGATTATAGGCATGAGGCGCTGCACCCAGCTGAGATGTCAATTCATAAACTGTTAACCTTTTGTCAACAGATATCCTCACAGGATAAATGTTTTTTTTAAAAAAAAATTAGAATGAGAGCCAGGTGTGGTGGCCCTCCCCTGTAATCCCTGCAACTCGGGAGGTGGAGGCAGGAGGATCGCAAGTTCGAGACCAGAGGTAGTCTGCATAATTTAGCGAGACCCTGTCCAAAAAATAAAAAAATTGGCTGGGGGTGCAGCTCAGCAGTCTAGCACTTGCAAAGCATGCAAGCATGAGGCCCTGGGTTCAACCCCCAGTACAAAAAAAAAAAAAAAAATAGAACACAAAAAACAAAATAAAACTTCAATTTCTTCTAAAAATTGATATGATTCTACCTTTTTAAGTATATATAGTCTTGCCATTCTTTTCCTTGTCTGTAAATTAGTTCTGAAATTTCTGCTTAAACTGTCTTAATGTGAAGGATACCTTGCTTCTTTCACTCTTCTGTTGCAATTGCTTGCTTAGATCTACCTTATTAACATTATTTACTGTCCATCAAGAGAAAAACAATGTATTAGTCAGAATGTATTTACTTGGCTTTGATGAGAGGCTTAAAGCTTAATGTTGGTAAGAAAAAGTACAGAGGTTATATCTCTCTTACACAGAAACTACAAATACAGGGGAAAAATGCCATTCAAAATTAACAAAAACAAAATAAAAACAAGAACAAACAAAAAACAAGAAATAACCCTAGGAAATATCTGGGCACTAAAACCTCAAATACAAACAACTGGCATTTATTGAGTTCATGTTTCAGAGCAAAACAGTTTATATCTAGTACCATATCCAATGAAAACTAAGTTAATAACCATAAAAAAGAAAACTAGCACGTTGAAATAAAAGATATAGGTGAACTGAATAGTGGTACAGTATGTTTTTGGATAAAAATGAGAATATTCTGAAGACATCAATTTTACCTAAGTTAAATAATCCTCATGGACTTCTCTTTGGAATTTCTTGAAGTGATCCAGGAAAATAAAGTTTCAATAATATCCAAAAATATACTGAAAAAAAGAGCAATGAGTTGTCACTTACTACCAAATGGCACATATAACTAAACCTGAAATGATCAAAAATGGACACTAGAATCAAGCAATCGACAAAAACAAAATTTTGAGTTTTTTCTTGATTTATTAACATGACATCATCTTCAAGCATCAGTAAGATTTATTCATCATTATAGCAAATATGTTGTTTTATTAGCTGCCATCAAAATTCTTTGTAGAAGAAAGGTTTGTTTGGGAAAAAATATTTTGAGCCACTATTAAAAGTAGAAAGTAAAATTTCTGGAACTTGACTGAGGATGGATTTGCTTTGTTCAGGAAACCAGAAAGATGGAATAGGAGTCTGGAAGTCAAGGGCAACACAAATTAAAATGACACAGAAATTGTCCTGAATACCATTGAGAGCACAGAACAGAGGACTGACAATTTAGAACTTGGATTTGGAAATCTGGAGGTCATTGGTGGGCTTGACTACGGTAGTTCTGGTAACAGCACAATTGTTCAGGAGAGGATGAGGGTTAAGAAATCCATTCAGTGAATGTAGACAACCCCTTGACAAAGTGCCCATTGCAGGAGAACAGAAAAACAAGGTATCAACTGAAGCAGTTCTAGGATCCAATGAGGTTCTTTTTGTTGTTTTCTTTTTACTTCATTTGTTGTTACTAGGTGCCTTGAGTCAGTATCTGACTCATAGTGACCCTACTTACAAGAGGTGAAACACTATTGTTAGTGCTTCTCTACTGTTTGTAGGGTTTTCAACAGCGGATTGATTTTTGGGAGCGGGTTGCCGGGTCCGTCTCCCAAGTCTGCAGCAACTGCTATTCCCAGACAGTCTCCCATCCAACTACTAACCAGGCCTGACCCTGCTTAGCTTCCGAGATCTGACGGGATCGGATGCCACAGGGCTACGGCTACAGGCTTCACTTCATTGTTGTTGTTGTTGTTGTTGTTGTTGTTAGGTGCCGTGGAGTCGGTATCTGACTCATAGCGACCCTCATCGGGTTTTCAATGGCTGACTGTTTCGGGATTGCCTTGGGAGTGGACTGCCAGGCCCTTCTCCCATTTTTGCGGTGCTGAGAATTGAACTTGGGTCCTCAGAGACTGCAGCGCAGCACTCTACCAACTGAGCTAAATCCCAGCCCTTCACTTCATTATATTATGTTTATTAAAGTGATGCATTATGTCTTTGCACTAAAAAGGAAAACAGTCTTGAGGGAGAAAGCACCACTGCAAGACAATAAGGGGCTTTTGCAGGTGTGAAGTCCTTCAAAAAGTTGGCAGAGATATCATGCATGGAATAAGAAAAGCACTTGACCTTTGGTAGGTCATAATAAGAGAAATGCCTCCTTGCTCTCAGGCAATAATGATGCTTCTTCCTTATAAACTTCAAGTTATTAGCAGATTAAAAACTCCATCCACTTCCTGCCAACAAATCCACAAATCAAATCTGTCTCCCTGGCCCTCTTTTCCTCTTGCTATATAGAAGGGAGCCGGTGGCTGTACCACTGTGATGTCAGATCCCGTCAGATCTCAGAAGCTAAGCAGGGTTAGGCCTGGTTACTACTTGGATGGGAGACTGCCTGGGAACACGAGGTACTGTAGGCTTGGGAGAAGGATCTGGCAACCCACTCCCCCAAAACCAGTCTGCCATTGAAAACCCTATGAATAACAGAGAATCACTGATAATAATGTTTGACCTGTTATACTTAGGGTTGCTAGGAGTCAGAGACCAACTCAATGGCACCTAACAACAACAATATAGAAGGGAAATGTACCCTGTTTCTCTGCAACAGAAATCATTTCCACTTGGCTCCTAGCGGTCATAGCCTGTCCTTACAGTTAATTGGCCCAAACTAATTACATAGTACAATTCAAATGCAAAGGGCTGAAAAGTGCAATCAGGGGCTAGGGAGTGGGGATGGAGCAGGGAGAACACTAAAGATGTCTACCATAGCACCCATGTCTCCATGGGTAAGAATTCTTTTTCAGCATACTTCCAATACCTAAGAGAATATTGCCAGCTAAATGGCAAGTACAATTGCCCTTACCTGCTATTTGCAGGTTGTGTATCTGCAGATTCAACCAAAGGCATATCCAAAGTGTAGTTAGGCCTGTGATGATTGTTGGATCTATACTGAACATGTATAGATTTTTTTTCTTGTCATTATTCCCTAAACAATGTGCGCAGCATTTACATTATGTTATGTAATATAAGTAATGCAGAAAAGATCTAAAGTAAACAAAAGCATTTACATAAAGATATATAGAAATAACAAACCTTTTTATATATGGGACTTGAGAATCTGAGGATTTTGGTATTCATGAGAATTTCTGGAGTCAGTGCCACAAATATCAAAAGCAGAAGACAATCCTCCACAGACATTTTTTAAGCAAATGAATAAGCAAAGATTTTATAGAGATAAAAGAATTGGAACTTTAAGTGCTTGAATTGTGTGTAAATTCTCTTAATAAAGATGTTCTACAATATCATTTTAAAAAATTAAGATGGTCTTAAAGATAGAATGATAGATTTGAGTAAATAACATTTAAATCTGAATGAAAAACTCAGCTGAAATGTTAAGCACACTAAAAATAACAGAAGAACCCTTAAAATATGAAAAAAATTCTTGTTCAAGACAATGAGAAACACACTAAATCCTGAATAATAGAAAATTATCAGCACACTCTAGCTTGGAGATGCTTGGGGCCAGAGATAGACTCATTTTCAAGAAGTCTCTAAGTTTTGATTTTTCTTTTTCCTTCTACTGGCCCTGCCCTGAGGCAAGCATTGGCCAGGAAATTGCTCCAGAGGTGGTCAAGGTGCTGTGGACATACAAAACTGAGAGAAAAGTGCTCCTGCCTGCTCAGTGATGAAGGTCTTCACCTAGGTGGTAAGCCCAAACACATTAGCACAGAGCAGCATGGGAAGGCCTGATCCCAGATTTCTAGGCTGAGAACCAAGAAAAGGGACCCATGAGCAAGATCCTGAGAGAACAGTCCAGCAGAAAGTGATTCCTAAAATCTGTCTTTGAAGTCGTGGGTTCACCCATGAGCTGGTTATGTCCTGGGCTGAGGTGAGGAAATACAATAAGGGCTTAAGTACTGAACTGCAGTGTAGACCACTACACAAGTGGGCTGATTTCTACATCATGAACAAATAAGACAGTCCAGAATAGCATTGTAAAAGCTTTGAAAACAGAATTGACATTGCAAACAGCTTACAGAAATTGGGTTGGGATCTGCCATCTGAACCTAACACACACACACAAACAAGAAATCAACGTTCTCCAGAAGACTGTAACAAGACTCAGAGTCTGAGTACATAATATTTGACATGACCAGGGACAAAGGATTCAAACCTACATTATACAATTGATAAGGAACTAGGTACATGATGGAATTCTCAGATAAACAGATAAAATGTTTTCAGCATCCATTACAATTATGTTCCATGAAGTAAGGTTGAATCATCTTGAAATGACTGCAAATATAGAAGTTCTCAGCAGAGAAACTAAATCTATGGAAATGAAATGAACCACACGAAATATATAGAACTGAAACATATAACAACTGAATAAGAATTTCACTGCATGGGTTGAATGCCAACATTATGATCACACTTTCTGTAGGAAACTCTGTAGATTACAAAAGGAAATTTTAGCCTTAACTTGAAGATAAAATAGAAATTTTCCAGTCAGAATTATATAGAAAAAAGGGTTTTAAAGTGAACAAAGGCTAAAAATTTAATTCAGTTTTTTATTTTTTTGAATCCAAGAAGGGGCAGGGAAAAATTGACACAGGAAAAAATCTGAATAAATAATAGCAGAAATCCTCCCAATTTGGTGAAAGACACTAATTTACAGATCCATAAACCTCTTTACCATAGCCTTATCTAATTTGGGGAGAGAGCAGTTAGACAACTGCAGCCCCCACTAGCCTTTCTGTTTCATATAAGGGAAAAAATTAACAGGCGAAGAAATTCTTCTGAATATCTCAACCAAGGGAACTTGGGCTCACTAAAACCTTAGATTTAATCATAAGATGACAGAGTGCTTTTCTCCCAACACTTTACCATATCAACAGTACTCTACTATAACACTATGGGTTCCAACTGAGAGATTTACAAACACATGCTCCTATTTAAACAGGAGTTCTTAGGGAGACCCAAACACATGGTAATGGGGGTGAGAAGGACACTAAACTATAGGAAACTGTACCCTCTGGTACCTACAACTCCAGCAGACATTAAACACAGCCCAGCTTCTGGCCAGATTTACAGAGAATATCTCCTTGAAAGCCTAATTACCTCAGCTACTATTACATGATTTATCCTGTCTGGATGTCAACAACAACAAATGTTAAAAAGCTTGCAAAAGCCACCATCTGAAGAGAAAAAGCAAATATGGGAAACAAACTAATATGACAGATTTTGGAATCATCAAGGAGTTGTCAATAGTCTTGACACAACCAAGGAAAGAATCAGTGAGGCTAAAGACACAATAATAGGAACTCCCCAAACTAAAATGCCAAAAGGAAAACAACAAAAAGAATGGGAAAAGGACACAAACAAACAAACCAAAAGAATACAAAAGGAAAGAAAAAAAAAAAAAAAAAAAAAAAAAAAAAAAAAAAAAAAAAAAAAAAAAAAAAAAAAAAAAAAAAAAAAAAAAAAAAAAAAAAAAAAAAAAAAAAAAAAAAAAAAAAAAAA
>VMDO01004036.1:0-12366 GCA_007922755.1 Pedetes capensis | reverse complement strand
TAGAGGATAATTACAAAGATGTAACAAAACACAAAGGCAATACCAGAAAAAAAATAAGCAGAAGAAATAGTAGAAATTTTAATAGCTGAGAATTTTTCAAAATTAATGACAGACACCAAACTACATATGTGGGATGCTCAGAGAACATTAAACATGGTAAACATCAAGATACTTGTATTTGAACAGATTGTGGTCAAAGTATAGAAAAATAAACATAATAGGAAAATTTTGATGGAAGAATAAAAAATATCTTACCAATAGAACAGTATAAGAATTGTATTGTAATTCACATTAGAAATGATGTAAGTAAAAATAGAGGAGACTGAAATGTCTGAAGTATTAAAACCAAAAACCCTACCAACCTAGAATTCTGTTTCCAATTGAATTACCCACCAAAACTAAAGGAGAAATAAAAACTTTCTCAGACAAACACAAACTAAGGTATGTGTCATCACTACACCTGTCTTGCAAAGAATGTTAAAGAATTATTTCAGGAGAAGGGGAAAAAAATTGTGTTAGAAGTTTAAACCTTTTTTTAAAAAGAGGGTCATGAAAGATAGAAAAAGTGAAGTTACAATAATAGCTTTTTATTTCATGTTCTTAACTCATCTTGTTCAAAATAAAAATAGCCTCAGTGTCCTATCCTATAATGGGGTGTAGTAGTTGTTGGATGTCATCAGTTCGGATCCAAATTATAGCAACTCTAAGTACAACAGAACAAAACACTACCCACCCCTGTGCCACTCTCACACAATCTTTTTGAGTCCATTGTTGCAGCCACTATGTTTGGTCTCACTTTGAATCTTGCCACATCAGCAAAAGAAGGTCCCAGGGGCTTTATTCCACTCCTGTCATTAAGGTCAATTCTACTTGGAGGAGGCAACTCTTCCTCACTCATTGTCTGATGGCCTTCTAATCTGGGGACTCATTTTACAACACTATATTTGACAGGGCTGGGATTAAGCTCAGTTGGTAGAGTGCTGCACTGCAGTCTCTGTGGTCCCAAGTTCAATTCCCAGCACCGCAAAGATGGGAGAAGGGCCTGGCAATCCACTCCCAAGGCAATCCCAAAACAGTCAGCCATTGAAAACCCTATGAGGGTCACTGTGAGTTGGATACCAACTCGATGGCACCTAACAACAACAACAACAACAACAACATATTTGACAGTGTTTCTCTGCTATTCATAGGGTTTTTAATGGCTAATTGTTTTGGAAGTAGGCTGTCAGGTTCTTCTTCCTAGTCTGTCTTAGTCTGGAAGTTTAGCTGAAACCTATCCACCTTGCATGGCCAGGCTGGTATCTGAGATACTGGTGGCCTCACTTTCATCATCACAGCAACACGTAAGCCCCCACAGCACAACAAGGTGACAGACACGTGGGGGACTGTCTGGGGGTATTTATGGCTTATGGATAACTGAAATGAATGACTATCAGATTAGATGGAAGAACTGGGAATTGTCTATAAGATACATGAATTATCTATAATGGTAAATCATTATTAGAACATGGACTTATCTTAGTTGTAAATATATATTTCAAACTCCATGGTAGCAAATAATTTTTTAGAAAAAGTATACTTGATATGTATGTATATCAGTCAATTTGAGTTGCCATAATAAAATACCATAGTCTCTGTTGAGTAGGCAACATAAATATATTTTCTCACAATTCTGGAGGATAGAAAGTCTAAGCTCAAGGTGCCTCACTTCCTGGCTTGGTGAAAGCTACCTTTTTGCAGCTGTAGCCCTGTGGCATCCAATCCCGTCAGATCTCGAAACCTAAACAGGGTCGGGCCTGGTCCATAGTACCTGGATGGGAGACCGCCTGGGAACACCAGAAGCTGTAGGCTTGGGAGAAGGACCTGGCAAACCCCTCCCAAAAATCAATCTGCCATTGAAAACCCTATGAACAGCAGAGAAGCACTGACAATAGTGTTTCCCCTGTTGCAGAGGGTCGCTATGAGTCGGATACTGACTCGATGGCACCTAACAACAACAACAACAACCTTTTTGCTATATCCTCACATGGTCTTTTTTTGAGGGAGGGGCAGAGGTGAGAGGTCTGGTGTCTCTTCTTATAATAACAACATGTCAGGAAGAGACAATACTGGTCTGTTCTTTTCCAAAACAGACCCACCTTTATGGTCTCATTTAACTTGAATTACTTCCTTAAAGGCTCCATCTCCAAATTCATTTACATTGAGGGTTAAGGCTTCAATATATAACTTAAGTGTGGTGGGGGTACAATTTTTTTCCATGACAACATGCTAAGAGAGGAGATAAAATAGAAAATTTTAAATGCTTAGTTACCATGAGAGAAGACAGAAAAAAAGATGATATAAAAAGAGAAAAAAAATCAAGAAGAATTGCAAAGAACAGAAAACAATTATAAACATGGTCTGTATTGATCCACTATTTCTGTATCAACTTAAATGTGAATGGTCTTAATATGCCACTTAAAAGAAATTATCATAGTGGAATAAATGACTGAATAATAAGTATATTTAAGTAAACATATTTTAAATGGATCAATAAGAGGCCCATTTTAAATATAAAGATACAGATAAATTAAAAGGATAGAGAATGATATACACCTGCTACTATGATTTAAAAAAAACTAAGTGGCTATATTAATCAGAACAAAGAAAATTATCAAAGATAATGACAAAGGAGGCAACTCTCTATGAAATAAAAATCCACATGTACTTAATATGAGGCAAAATTTAGTTAACTGCAAGAAAAATAGATAAACCCAATTTTATCATTGAAACCTTCAACATCCCATCAATCATAAATGATCCAGCAAGCAAAAAATCAATAAGCCCATTAACTTTATCTAAATGACATCTATGGAATGCTCATTGAAAAACAGCAAAACACATATTCTTCTCAAGTTCAAATGAAACATTCACCAAAATCATCCACATTTTTGGCTATAAAACAAACCTTAACAATTTTAAAGGAACATAAATCACTGAAAGTATACTATAAGGTCACAAAGGAATTAAAATAGAAATCAATAAGAGATAATCAGAACATTCCAAAATATTTGGAAATTAAGTAATACACTTCTACATATATAGAACAAAGAATAACTCTCAAGAAAAGTTAAAAACTATTTTGAACTAAGTGCAAACCAAAATATAGCTTATCAAAATTCATGGTATGCACCAAAAGTAGTGCTAAGAAGAGCACTGAATGTACGTTATAGAAAAGAAACAAGATAAAAAGCAAATAGTCTAAGCTTTCACTTCAGGAAAAGCAGAATAACACTAAAGGAATAATAATAGTAACAAAAAATAGAGAAGAAATCAATGAAGTTGAAGATAGGAAAACAATTAGAGGAATCAACAAAACCAAAAGATTACAAAAAGTGATGAACAACTCTCAAAAAGGAGAAGGTCCAAATTACTCACATCAGAAATGAAAAAGGAGTAATCCCAGAAAAAATCTTATACATAAATTGATATATAAAAATGCACAGTTAAACTTACCAAAGAAGGGGTAACATAAAGAGTAGAAAGAAGAAGGGAGGGAGCTAGCAAAGGGAAGTGAAGATTGCAGAAGGTGGAATGAGAAGGAGAAACAACATAGAGGAATAAAGGGAAAGAGGACAATCTCAACATAAATTATGCAACTTCATGAATATAGAGGAAAAATAGGCAAACATAACTCAAATATGCATATGAGTTTTCTGCATATTAGTCAAGAGGTTCCATAAACCTTATAAGTTGATAAAAGAGTAACCAAAAGTGATATAATAGTTGCATAATGGAAAAAGCCAATGCTGTATTACTCTGTACCCCACAAACATTTACCTATAAAGAGATGAAAATAAAAGAAAAAGAAGAGTAATCCCTATATCATTACAGATCCCATGGTCACTAAAATATAATTTAGAAAGTTGAGAAAAATTCTATGTGCATAAATTTGCTAACTTAGGTGAAGTGAATCAATTCTTCAAAGGACATTAAATATCAAAATTCACATAAGAACTAGATAATATGAACAAGCCTATCTTTAGTGCAGACATTGAATTAGTCATTAATGAACCTACAAAAAATAAGGTGCCAGATTCAGATAGCTTCACTATGAATTCCAGAAAACATTTAAGGATGAATTTATGCCAATTCTCTACAATATTTTTCAGATAAAAGAAGCAGAAGGGACATTTCCTAATGTATTCTGTGAAGCCACTATTATAATACCAAACAAATATAGACATAACAAGAAAGAAAAACCATAGACTGATGGCTCTCATGAACGTAGATTCAAAAATTTCAACAAATACTAGTCAATTATATCCCACAATATACAGATAGCCCCTAGCTTTTTTTTTCTTTTTTAACTGTATAATGGTCACAATGAATATATTTTCAGTATAAACCATATTGAAATGTTGAAATTTGAGATTTTCTTAGACTATTGATATATACTATTATACTCTCATGATGCTGGGTAGCAGCAGAGCAGCAGCAGGGGGCAGCATCTCCAAGGCAGTCATATGATCAGGAGGGTAAAAATCCAACATTCTACTGTAAACTATGTTGCTAAGCTATGTTGTTAAGCAGGTGAGGTATACTAAATGCATTTTCAATTTACAAAATTTTAAACTCACAATGAGTTTATCAAAATGTATTTTAAAATACACCATGAACAAATAGGATTTATTCCAAGTATGAAAGGCTGGTTCAACACTTAAAATCAATTAACATAATCTCCACTATTAGTAGACTAATGAAGAAAATTCATATGATTTTATCAAGAGATGAAGAAAAAGCCTATGACAAGTCAAACATCCATTCATGATAAAAATTCTCAGGAAATACCTTCAAAAATCATATAGTCAACAACATACTTAATGAAGAGAAACTAGATACTTTGTCTCCAAGGTCAGAAACAAAGCAAAGATATTCCCTCTAACCACTTTAATTCAGAAATAACCCCAGAAGTTAAAGAAAGGTGTCCAGATTGAGAATGAGGAAACAAAACTACTTTTGTTTGCAGGTAGTATGATTGTCTATGTAGAAAGTCCCAGAGAAGTGACAACAACAACAATAAACTATAACTAATGAAAGAAAGTATTACTCTAGCATCTGATCCCACCTGATCTCAGAAGCTAAGCAGGGTTGTCTTGGTTAGTCCTTAGATGGGAGACTGCCTGGAAATACCAGCCACTGCAGGCTAGGAGAAGGACCTGGCAATCCACTCCCAAAATAATCCACCTCTGGAAGCCCTATGAGTAGCAGAGACGCACTGACATAGTGCCAGGCATGGCACAATATTAGGGAGTATTTCCTTCTGTTGTACAAAGGGCTGCTACAAGTTGGACACAACTCAATGGCACCAAACAACAAGAACAATAATTATAGCAAAGTTGCAGGTTACAATTATGTTCAAAAGTCAATTACTTTCTTGTATACCATCAATGAACAATTGGAATTTTAACATTTAAGAAAAACCATGTATATTGTTGTTGTTGTTGTTAGGTGCCATTGAGTCCGTATCCGACTCATAGCGACCCTCATAGGGTTTTCAATGGCTGACTGTTTCGGGATTGCCTTGGGAGTGGATTGCCAGGCCCTTCTCCCATTTTTGTGGTGCTGGGAATTGAACTCAGAACCTCAGAGACTGCAGCGCAGCGCTCTACCAACTGAGCCAAATCCTAGCCCATGTATATTAGTACCCTCAAATAAAGGATAGATGGGGTAGAAATCTAATAGCGTATGTATGGAAAGCATCTAAATTAATAAAATTGCAAAATTTTGATAAAAGCTATCAAAGAAGAGTTAAATGAATGGAAGGACAATCCATGTTCATGGATAGGGAGACCCAACATTATTAGGATGTCAGCTCTTCCCAACTTTAAATTCAACACAATCCCAATCAAAAGTTCAGAAATTTATTTTGGGAATATGGATATTGTCAAACTGTTTTTAAAGTTTATGTGGAAAATTAAAAGACTCAAAATAACCAACTCAATATTAAAGAACAAAGTTGGAAGGCAGATAGTACAAGGTTTTGAAGTATTACTACAGCAATATACAGTTATCTACAGAACCCAAGAGAGCATGGAGTTGAAAATGGTAGCCACATAAACCAATGACACAAAATAGGCCAGAAAGCAGCCCACACTAATAGAGGTAACTGATTTGTGACAAAGAACAAGGGCAATACAATGGGAAAAGGGTAGTTTTGTCAGTTAAGTGATGCTGGAGCAATTGAATATCCACATGCAAAAAATGAATCTAGACACAAGTTCTACACCATTCACAAAAATTAACTCAAAATAGATGACAAACTTAAATGTAAAACAGAAAACTATGAACTTTCTTGAAGATAAAATAGAAGAAAATCTAAGTGACCTTAGGTTTGGTAATGAGTTTGCTCACTTGTTTGTTTTTTATAAGTTCTTTTACACTGTTAGGGATTTAACCAGGGCCTTGGGCAAGCTAGGCAAGCACTCTGCCATTGACCTACACCTCTAGCCCTTGCTAATGTGTTTTTGCATACAGTATTAAAATCAATTTCCAAAAAAATTTGTTCACATGAAAGACACTATTAAAAAATCACACAACCAAAAATTCAGAGAAAATATTTGCAAATCCCATATATGACAAAGGGCTTATATTCAAAATATAAAAAAATTACATCTCAAAAAAAAAAAACAACTCAGGATTTGGGCAAAAGATCTTGTAAAATAATTAAATTAGGGAAATCATCATATTCATCACTTCAAACATGTTTTATTTCTTTGAGGTCAGACACTCAATATCCTCCCTTCTTATTGTTAGGTGCCATCGAGTCATGTCCTACTCATAGCAACCCTCATAGGGTTTTCAATGGTTGATTGTTTCACGATTGCCTCAGCAGTGGATTACCAAGTCCTTCTCCCATTTTTGCAGTGCTTGGAATGGAACCTGGGACTTCAGAGACTGCACAGTGGCACTCTACCAACTGAGCTAAATCCCAGCCCTCCACTTTTCTAGATATTCCAAAATATCTAAAGAAGCACATCACTAAAGAAGATATGGGCATAACTACTAAACATATGAAAATATACTCCACATTGCATGTCAGGGAATTATAAATAAAGACAACAATGAGATATCATTATATACCTATAAGGTTAGATAAGCTCCAAAAAGAAACAATAACAAATGATAGTAAGGATGTTAAGCAATAGAACTCTCACTCCCTTCTGGTAGGAATGGAAAATGGGACCACTACATTGAAATGTATTTTGGCTAATTTTTACAAAGTAAACATAATTTTACATGTGATCCAATAATCTTGCTCCTCCATATTTACCCAGTTGAGAATTTAATTCTACACAAAAACATATATATATGAATGTTTGTGATAGTTTTCTTCATAATAGTCAAAATCTAAAAGTAGGCAAGATGTCCTTTTGTAGACAATGTGATAAATAAGCTTGGTTACATCCACACAATGGTGTACTATTCAGCAATAAAGATAAGCTAACCCTCAGCTACAAAAACGGCCTGCAGCTGTAGCCCTGTGGCAGCCGATCCCGTCAGATCTCGGAAGCTAAGCAGGGTCGGGCCTGGTTAGTACCTGGATGGGAGACCACCTGGGAACACCAGAGGCTGTAGGCTTGGGAGAAGGACCTGGCAACCCCCTCCCAAAAATCAATCTGCCATTGAAAACCCTATGAACAGCAGAAAAGCACTGACAATAGTGTTTCCCCTGCTGTACAGAGGGTCGCTATGAGTTGGATACCGACTCGAAGGCACCTAACAACAACAACAACAAGCTACAAAAAGACATGGAGGAACCCAAAATACACATTGCCAGGTGAAAGAAGTTAGTCTGAAAAAGAGATATATACTGTATGATCCTAATGATAGAACATTCTGTAAAAAAAATGTAGAGATGGAAAGTGGACAAAAACCGTGGTAGTTGCCAGCGGGTAAGAGAGAGAAACGGATCAGCAGGTGAAGCACAGGGGATTTTTAGAGCAATGACTCCATTCTATATGATTTCTGTAATGGGGATACATGATATTGTGCATTTGTATCACCCTTAGAATGTACAAAACAGAGTGAATGTTAATGTCAATTGTGACTTTTAGTTAATGATACTATAATAATACAAGATGTTAAAGAAAGGAGAAACTGAGGGTGGGAACACATGTGGACATATGGGAACTCTGTGCTTGGTTAATTTTCTGTAAATCTTAAAGTACTCAATAAAATAAAGTCTATTCATTTAAAATAATATGCAAATAATAAAAGTGATTCAAAACCACCAAAAGACATAAACAGAAACAAAAACCAAACCTTCCAAACAAAGAAAGCTCCAGAATTTCACAGGTAAATTTCAGTAAACATTTAAGAAAGTTATAATCCCCAAACCCCACTATCTCTTCCTTCTTACAGAAAATAGAAGCAGAATGACTATTTCTCACCTCTTTTATGAGGCCAGCATTTATTGTTAGGTGCAACGGAGGTGGGTCTGACTCATAGCGACCCTGTGCACAACAGAACTGAACACTTCTGGACACTGTGCCATGCCTGGCACTATGTCAGTGTTTCTCTGCTATTCTTAGGGTTTCCAGTGGCTGATTGTTTCGGGAGTGGGCTGGCAGGTCCTTCTCCCATTTTTGTAGTGCTGGGGAATCAACCCCAGGGCCTCAGAAAGTGCAGGGTGGCACTCTACCAACTGAGCTAAATTCCAGCCCTGAAAAAAGAATTAACTGGGAAACTTAGGGAGATTCTATCTCAAAATAAAAAACAAAAAATGAGGCCAGGAGTACATCTCAGTGGTAGTGCAGTTGCCCGGCACAAACAAGGCCCTAGATTCAACCCTAGTACTGCAAAATTTAAATAAATAAATAAATAAATAAATAAATAAATAAATAAATAAATAGAGGTCATAAAGAATTTGTGACCTCTGTTTTTACTCTGTGGGTTTTACTGTGATATATAAACGTGGGATGAGGTTAAAAACAACTAGTAATTATGTCTGGGGTGTAACTAAGTGGCGGAGTGCCTGCCTAATAAGCACTGGGTTCCATTCCCAGCACTGGGAAAGAAGAAAAAGAAAAATGAAAACCCACCACTTAAAATGCCAGGCATTTTACTTATCCTTTCTCATTTTAATCTTCTGAATTTTGTAAATGAAGTATCGTCTTGGTAGAATACTCAAGTTACACTATTAATTAGGCTTGTCCAAAACTCTGAATCCTTCAGACATGAACGTTTTGAATCTCTACTAAGAAATAATTCTTGAAATTCCTGAAATACTATGAAATTCCTAAAAAATTGACTCTTAACAAAGTCACAGGCTAGAAAATGTATTATGAACTCTTCACAATTCCATTCCCAAATGTTTTACTCATTATTTTTGAGAGTTTAGTAAATTAATATTCAAATTCTGTCTACAAAGTACTTAAATATTTTATGCTTTATTTCCTACCTTCCCTTTCACGAAACAGATCTGGCCGCAGTAAAGCCAGTGTTCTTTCTAGTTTCATGCTCTTCATTATTTTAAAATCAGGGAAGAAAATATCAATGAACTTGTTAACATTAGTTGCATCATCTTCAACATCACAAAACTGAGATATATGCTGTCTTTCCAGAAATTCTTGCAAACTGTGGAAATGTAAAATATAATTTAACATTATTATAAGGTGTAATAACTATGCCAACAAATTAACTGATAATATGTTAAAATGACTTGGAATTTACTAATACAAATAAAAATTGAATTTCATAAACATAAGTTGTAGTTCCCTATTATAGCTGACAATATGGTATTTGATACAATTTTTTATTTAATCACTCTAAAAATCAATTACACAATGTTATCCATATTGGACTTTATGAGGGGACAAGCAAAGCTCAAGATAAAATGTTATATTTTCAAGAAAATATTTTTTCTTTCCTCTTAAGAACTTTCCAGGTAGTTTCTATTTTTCCTTTTAATATGTATTTGAACCAAACGTTATTTAGATGTGCATTTCCTATTTTCAAGTAGAAATTTTTGACCAACTTTTCATTATTTCCAACGTTTTGGATTATAATCAGCAAATATGTGTGGTAAAATCTAAACTTAAAATTTTTTGTCAAAGTTTGTGAACAGAGAAAATTTATTTGAGATATGCAAGATTGTTATACATTTATATTTCATACACTACAAATAATCTATTACATATTATAGAATGTGTATAATTTCTGTATTTTATGGCTTATTTTTATCTATTAATAGGTATTTTTCTCCTCTTCTCATTATTTTTCTAATACTTTTGTCCTTATATACTTTGTTATTATATTCATTGAGTCATAATTTTTTAAATTACTCCATCTTCACAAATCATGCCTTCTAGCTGGTGTCCTTCAGCAAGTTGAGGCAACTTTTAGTAATCAGTTTTAATACTATTTTTCTAGGCTATTTTTGACAACCTTTTATTCTCATCTTTCTCTCTGCTTCTTCTAAACAAAACATAGATGAATAAAGTTGCTTTAATTTTTTATTTTGAAAAAAATCAAATTGACAAACAAGTTGCAAGGCTAGCACAAAGCACTCCGGTTTGCACTTCTCATCTGATTCACCTGCTGTTAACGATGGCCACTTTTACTCTCTCTCCCTTTCTCTGCCCCTCTCACCTCCCATACCTGGTGTAGGGGGGCGGTGGGAATAGGGTGTGACTATTTGTTTTTCAGCAGAACCATTTGCAAGTAAGCTGCAGAGCATTTTACATTGATATAAATCTATTATCTCATTAATAGTCTACTTTCAAATGTTACCAATTTCCTAACACTCTTTTCTATAATAATTTTTTTCCTAATCCAAAGCCATGCATTGCAATACTTTCCTGTCCATTAGTTTCCTTTAATTTCCCAGAGGCCTCAGCCTTTTTTGTAGTTCATGATATTGATATTTTGAAGAGTCCAGGCCAGTTGTTCTATAGACTGCCCCTTCTTTTAGATGGTTTCAAACTATAGGTTGGCCCAGTACTTTCCATTATACTCAAGTCATGAATCTCTGGCAGAAATACAATCTAAGTGATCCTGTCTCCTTCTTTGGCCATCACAATGTTGTTGTTAGGTGCTGTCAAGTCATGTCTGACTCATAGCAACTCTCATAGGATTTCCAATGATTAATTGTTGCGGGATTGCCTTGGGAGTGGATTGTCACATCCTTCTCTCAGTTTTGCAGTGCTGGGAATAGAACCCAGGACCTCAGAGACTGCAGAGCGGCACTCCACATACTGAGCTAAATGCCATACCAGCCATCATAATAGGAGTTACGTAATGCCAGTTTTTTTTACCATTATTGGTGATACTGACATGGTAAAGGTAATAAACCCCAGTTTTCTTCACTGATAATTTATAAATTCTCCTTCATAATTAATAAGTAATCTGTGGATATTATATGAAACTATATTTTTTCTCAATGATTTAGCACCAATTGTTTACTATTCTCTGCATTATTACTCTGATAATTTTTAATTTAATTCATTTCTTACCTTAACTTGGTAATCTCCATATTTAATGGGAGAATTAACTTGTTGATACTTAGAATAATAGCTTTATTTTTCACTTTATTTCTTTCAGATTACTTTATAAGCACTATTTTCTTTAAGTTGTGGTTTCTTTTTTCATTCTCTTACTTTGCTGGTCTGAAGTTATATATCATTATCATGCACCATAATTCTAAACAATATTAGTAAACAAATACTCCTGTATTCTTAACAATTGCTATAGTGTTGAATTTTAATAATATACTTGTACCTTGTAAGCTTGTATATTTTTATTGCTATCTTTTAATTAATAATGTCCTCTACTGAAGCTAGAGATGTAGCTCAGTGCTGAGCACTTGCTTAACATGTGAGAGTCCCTATATATGATCTCCAAAACCAAAAAGAAAAGAATAGGAAGGAAGGAAAGAAAGAGAAGGAGGAGGAGGAAGAGGAGGAGGAGGGGGAGAAAAATGAAAACAATAAAAAAGGAAAAGGAAGGAAGGAAAGGAAGAAGGAAGGAAGGAAGGAAAGAAAGAAGGTCCTTTGTCTTCTACATTGTACTCAATCTGAAAACAATAAAGCTATTAGAAGTATTGCTATTTCAGGAATTTGTTGTGAAATGAAAATGTTACATATCTTTGCCTATTAAACATGACTAAATGACAGTTCAATTTTGAGGATTATCATTGACAAATCTTCAAAAATTAAAACTTTTTAGTCATTGTTTCTTAATTTTAGGAAAATATATTTCTTCATTGCATAGGAAAAGTTTTTCCTATTATTTGTTGAATTATATTTTGTCTATTTGCTCTTCTTCACATGAAATTTCTCTTATGAGCACATAGATCCCCAGTATATTCTCCAGATCACTTACTTC
>VMDO01004035.1:115318-132345 GCA_007922755.1 Pedetes capensis | reverse complement strand
GTTTGTTAAATCAGCAAAGTCTTTCTATTGAGTTTGACTAATTTGTTTCTATACCTCTTATTATCTTCCCATCTCATTTTATTTATTCCCTTGTCATTATTCTACAACATCATTTTAAAAAATTCACCATATTCTACTCTATGGATATAATAAAACTTATTCTTACATTTGTGTTATTAAGCATTTAGCTTATTTCTAGTTTTTCTTCTATTAAACAATGTTCCAATGAATATGCATATGGATAAATCTTTGAGCACACCTAGAATTATCCTATTAGGATAAATTCTCAGAAGTAGAATGCCTCATGGCTCTTTTCTTAAGCTTTTGATACAGCTTGTCAAATCACTCTTCAAAATGATTGAGCTAATTTACACTCCTACCAGCAGTATGAGTGTATCTATGCCCCACACCTTCATCAACACTGCATAATATCTTTATTTTAAATATTTGCTAATTTGATAGACCAAAAAGATATCTTGCTGTTTTAATTTACATTTTTCATGTTATTAGTAAGAAAGAGTGCTCTGAATACTTGAATCCTCATTCTGTGCATACTGAAGCCATACAATTACTTTCTGGTAAGTCCAAAAAGGAGTTATATGTTCAGAGGGTAGGGCCAGGAAAGAGCAAACTTCATGACAGGCCTCAAGCAGAAATTCATGCCCTTGGGAGTCTATGAACAGAAATAATTTATTTATGATTTTTCTCAGTATTCAGATAAATTTAAGTGATTTAAAAAGTATAGTCATTGTCTCACTTCAGTATCTCTAGAATGGCGATATTTTCCACTTGGGATGTATTTTCAGAGCCACCACACTGAATCATTCATATCATGCCAAAAAGGAATGATCCCCAAATACCTTGACTTCTATGTCCTAATATCCTACAGTGATGTGCCATCTTGGCAGGTTCCTGCACAATAGAAGCAGTGCTCCTTCTTCTCTGGGGTAGAATTCCTGGGGAGGAGGAGGTAGAATGAAGTGGTACAGATCGAGTAGGGAAGAGCAAATTTTCCCTGGAATATGGAATGTCCAGCCAACAGTGAGGAGGAGTTTTTTTTTTTTCCCTATATGATATTTGGTCATTAAACTATGTCTTTTTTGTGAAGCACCTGTTCATTTTCTCTTGCCAATCAATGAATGATGAACAAATGAAAGAATGAATGATCACATTTTGGCTATATTCTTTCAACAAGTTACAAATCAACCAAATTGCACTGTCTTTTTGCCCATATTTCATTCTCTTGTCAACTTTTACTGCAAGAACTATCCAGTTAGTAGCCATCTATTTTAAAGCAGGCTTTTATGTCTAACTTCTTTCTGAGAGTTCTTCAAAGCAACTTAAATAGTCAGGGCCATATCTCTGTGTACCCTCTATCTGAAGCCAAGCCAGATCTCACTGCCCTGAAAAGCAAAAGATCAAATATCACAGAATTACTGATTGTGGCTTTGCTTCCTTCAATGTTGTATAAAGAATAGAGTCTCTCCTGAGAAAAATCTAATTGTGTACCTTGCATTTAGTTAGTTTGCCCTCATCCAGAGCTTCTCCTGTCAGTTCTTCCTCTTTTAGCCCAGTCTCACTCTGAGAACTACACCAGTGAAGTACTATATCCCATCTTTTCACAAGTAACTTAAATATGAAACATTTTTTGGTTTTTACAATGCTTAATTTATCCACAGAAGTAACACTCTGTAAAAAAATGGATTTGGAAAACCATAATGAATTGGTGACTAATCTCTTTACACACTAAGATAGTACATTGTCAACAGGATTTAGAGGATAAAAGATATCAGACTGATGAAAAAATGAAAGAAAAAGACACAGATATGTAGACAGATAATAGATGGGATGTAAAAAGATAATGACACTTTCTCTATTAGTTTTTACTTTTAACTGTGATAATATGTGTACATATTTTTTAGGTTAAATTTGATTTTTTGGATTCATCTTTACATTGGGTAGTTTTACCCCACATAAAACTGAAAAAACTTTCTATAGCAAAGAAAATGGTCAACAGAGTAAAGAAATATTCTACAGAATGGAAGAGGAATACTGACAAACCATACATCTGATAAGGAATTAATATTCACAATACATAAAGAACTTAAGAGCAAAAAAGAAATAATCCAATGTTTAAAATAGTCCTAAAGATATGAATGGCTGGGATTTAGCTCAGTTGGTAGAGTGCTGCACTGCAGTCTCTGAGGTCCCGAGTTCAATTCCCAGCACCACAAAAATGGGAGAAAGGCCTGTCAATCCACTCCCAAGGCAATCCTGAAACAGTCTGCCATTGAAAACCCTATGAGGGTCACTATGAGTTGGACACCGACTCGACGGCACCTAACAACAACAACAACAACAAAGATATGAATAGATATTTCTCATAAGAGAAAGGGCCTGTAGCCATACCACTGTGGCATCCAATCCTGTCAGATCTTGGAAGCTAACAGGGTCAGGACTGGTTAGTGCTTGGATGGGAGACTGCCTGGGAACACCAGGTGCTGTAGGCTTGGGAGAAGGACCGGGCAACCCACTCCCAACAAACAATCTGTCATTGAAAACCCTATGAGTAGCAGAGAAGCAGTAATAATACTGTTTTACCTGTTGTACTACATAGAGTAGCTATGAGTCGGATACCAATTCAATGGCACCTAACAATAAGAATATAAGAGAAAATTCTATATGGCCTGTAGAACAGCATTGGCTAAATTATGCCACATAGAACCCTAGAACTCTTCTATAGTTAATCAGTATGCTCAGAATTTATTTCCTTTGGAGTCGTATACATTTTGTAAATGATTCTTGCATTTGTTCCACTTATGTTTCATAGTATGTGTGTATAGTATTAGCATATTAAGCTCTGAGAAATTTTTGATTTAATAAATATTATTACCTCATTTAAACAGAGGTTCTCAAATTTACTTGATTATTGTTGTTGTTGTTAGGTGCCGTCGAGTCGGTATCTGACTCATAGCGACCCTCATAGGGTTTTCAATGGCTGACTGTTTTGGGATTGCCTTGGGAGTGGATTGCCAGGTCCTTCTCCCATTTTTGCGGTGCTGGGAATTGAACTCGGGACCTCAGAGACTGCAGCGCAGCGCTCTACCCACTGAGCTAAATCCCAGCCCTTACTTGATTATAGAATCAGATATTTTATGTTATTGCATAATAATACTAATATTGCCTGCAGGATTGTTTGGGATGCAATGTGGTATAACAAATGAGAAAGCATCTGGAGTGCCATATCAGAAAAGTTTTTAGATCCATTACAGCTTTCTTTTATCATTCCTTGCCACTCTATTGCTTTCTCTCAACCTCTCAACCTCCAATTGAAGTACATTACCTTCATCAATCCCAAAGGTCTTATATGTCCTTGCACACAAAATGGTTTAAAATGTTCCCAAGACTTCCCTAATATTGTTAACTTTCTCTAAAACATTATCTCAATTTCACCTCCAAATTCTCTCACAGTCAGCTCATATGACAGTTAGCAAGACCTGTCAAGATTCCAAATTTCACAACCCTTTCATCTCAGACAATACCAAATTTTATTTATGCCTTTTAATATTTTATTTATACTATATTACCTATACATTTTGTTTTTCCCTCCTTAGACTTTCTGAGGTCCAGCATACCGTTTACATTATTTTTTATATTAATCAACCAACACATCAACACATTGTCTGACACTGACACATTGGTGTTCCATGTCCATTTTATAAGTTAATCTGTTCATCCAACAAACATCTTTCTCATTGTGTTCTAAGTATCATAAGTAGCATGCATCCTGTTCTGAATATAGATCTCCTATCAGTATTTTAGGACTGCATTATTTTCCTAATAGAAAACAAACAAGAATGGCTTGATTGTTCCCCATGGAAGTGATGAAGAGTCTGTTTGCCTAAATTTCTAGGTCATTTCTATTAATTTAGTTGTGATTAGAGCCAAGATACTGTAAACTGTAGAATTAGAAGAATCATTCATGTCATCTACTTCTTCCATTCTTGCCTCTCCTTTAATTGTGGAGTTTGTTTGGGTTTCCTTTTTTGTTTTTAAAATGTTTTAATGTGTACCTTCTATTGTACATTTTAGCATCCATAGAAGTCAAAAAAGTATATGTAAAACAAACTGCTCGTTAGACATGAATTCAAAGACCTATATGTCTCTTAAGGATCAGGGACATTTTCTTGAAATTTTTCTCTGTCCTCATAGAGAATAAGGTGAGTAGACTGTCCAGGTATATATAGGTGTGTGGGGTGGGCTAGTGGGTACTGTCAGGTTCCACTCTGGCATCTACAGTATTTTATGCTTCTTCTGTCTTTCTTAGCTTAATTCTTAATAATGAATTCTGCATGCTAAGGGATAATGAAGAAAATTATCCAATGTTCTGCCTTTTAGTCACTCTGATATTAAAGGCTAGTATATCTGACAAGTCAGAAAGAGATCAGTGGTCTTTGTTAAGCTATTCAAAATAAATTACCCCTCAGCTCAGCTATCATTATCAACTCAGACATTCAGAAACCTGTATTCCAGCCAGAAAACCTCATTTTTAATATTTCTATATTTAGTTGTAGGCACTCTATTTGAAGAAATAAAATTCCATATAGAGTGTGAGTCATTTAATTTATGTCTGGCTGGAAACTGCAACAAGAAACAACCAAAATTTCATGAAGTTAGACGGATTGACACTCTGTAAGATTATTAGTCTAACTTCTCAATTTAGAACAATGCTAATAGAAAACCCCAATTGTTAATTTACTTCTACTCATTCATTTATACATCAGTGTATCTAATCAATTGTACAGTAAAAATAGGTATTAAATGCTTATTATGGGCATGATGGTGCATAAGAAGCATATTGCTTATCAACAGAGTCCTTAATGTTAAGAACTTTGATGTTCTGCATAGGTCAAGGATATGCAGAAAAAGTGAGTGCATGAAGTGACAGTCTCAAAAACAGCAAAAGCATAAAGCTTAGAGGAACTTAGTGCAACCTCTCCTCTGACTTTATATGTTAAATACAAACTCTGGGTAATTCTCTATCGATGCTGTCTAATGCAGTAGCCACTAGTTATAGGCGATTATTTAGTGTTTGAAATGTGGCTACCTTTAATTGAGAACTGTTGCAGATGTATAATGCTCATCTATTTCTGAAGAATTGCTATGAAAAAGTATAAAGCATGTCATTTATAATGTTATATTTATTACTTATTATAATGATACTTCAGATATTATGGGATTAAATAAAATATAATAATGAATTTCATCTATTTCTTTTTTTACTTTCCTCAGGTGACTATATTTTTAATTAAACATATGACTTTCATTATATTTTCATTGACCCATTAGTTCTAGAGATGATTTGGGTCCATCGCAGATATTGTGGGTTAACTCAAACAATAGGTATCACCTATTTTTATATAACAAATTATATAACAAAGGCTAAAATTGAAAGTTCCTTTCCCTAAAATCCCCTTCAGCCATAGTTTCTGAGAGGATTTAGTCAGAGACACAGAAAAGAGGCAATAGTTAGAAGAAGGAGAAATACAGGGTATAGGGCATCCATTTTTCTGGACCAGATCATGAGAGAAGTAACAAAAATCTGAGCTAGCCATGGCATCAGTAGATTTCAGTTCAATAGGCAAATGTCCAAATTCTGGAAGAATATGCAATCCCCAGATGACCCATTTCTTTCTGTTGCATAACTGCAGGGATCAATCTTAGAAAGTCCTTTTAGCCTTGTTAACAATTGGATAAGCCATCTAAGAATCTATACCTCCATTCCTTCTTAAATTAACTAAAGCTGATTATACCCTCTGCAGTTGAACACTTCTAAATACAGGCTGGTAAAACAGGAATCATCCTGTTCACATTAGATATACAAGTTAAAAAACACATGCACATAACTCATTTCCTCACATGTATTTCTCTGTTGCTCTAACAGTTATAGATGCAGAGTAGAAGAACATTTAATAATTATTGAATGCATTTGTATCAAATAAAAATATAATCAAAACAGTATAATTAAATGTTATTTTAATATGGTCTCTTCATGATCTAAACTTTGTGATGATTAAAAGATACAAAGAATTACAAAAATCAAATTAGCAACAACAAAAACAGCAATGTGTATATCAATATATTTTTCTTAATAACTGAGTCACCAACTGGGCTTTCAGTGTCTGTCTTCAGTATTCTGTTATCTCTGTCATAAGATCAACACTCATTGCTTTAAATATAACAAAACTAATTCAAACCTTTTATATATTGAATCATAGCTCCAGATGAGAATGTGACTCTGATTTGTCCACTTAATGGCTTGGGGATCTTGGCTTCCCATTAAGTTTGAGACTTGACATAACACCACCAAGAAAATCAAGAAATTTTCTGTGAATGCTCCAAAACACTCACATCAAGGTCAGAACAAGCTAAGTATGGCCATAACCAAGCATCTTTAAGGTAGCACAGAGGGCAAATGTATTAAGTATTGAGCTGCTTTCTCCAGGCCCCATGCCTATCGGAGGCACAATAACCTCAGGACTAGAAGTGCTAGAGGTCAGTAAAAACAGTGTCAGACCATGTCACATAATCAAAAATAAATAAACAACACTTAAAGGTTGGTGAGTTTAATTTTCCCTGATAATTAGTTCTAGAAGAGCACTTTGAATTTTCTGTTCTTTTCCAGCATATAAATTTTTACCATTGTAGTGGTGGTCATATTAATAACTACTTTGTGCAAATAGAAGAGATACACTTATAACCATTTTCATTCTCTATCTACGTACACTTTTGCATAAGTTCTCCCCATTTTTAGCTGTTATTCCAATCTCAGTGTCATTGCCCCACCCTCACACCAACCAGCCTCCTCCCGTCAGTAGCAGAAAAGATGAGCTGAAGAATTGCAAAAATATCAGTGTGTATATTTCCTTGTTTTTATAAAATCTTACTTTATAAAGGGGAAGGAGCAGCTTGAGGGAGATACAGTTTTAACCAATAGCTTCTTAATGTCTGTGAGTGTGCATGTTTGTACATACATATATGGGCTTTAAAATCAGAGATAAAACCATAGATAAAATTGATAAGGGTCCAAAGGAGACAGAGGATGAAGATTCAGGACAGAGGAAATGAGGCCTTGGGGAAGTAGAGTTTAACCATACCCTTCTGTGTCTTCACCAAAAGCAACACTGTTATAAGGCTCTGCTTAATTCAGAGAAATAGAACTTTACAAAATGGAATTTTAATAGCCATTTGTATCTGTGGATACCTAACTCAGCCTTAAGGCATGATTAATGCTCCAGTGGACCTGACCCAAAGTGAAATCATTACAGCCTATGCGGTTCATGTCTTGGAATGATTCATTTCTACAGGAGATTGAGGGATAATGAGAATTGTATAAATACAACGATCAATCCAAAAGAGGAATTACAAAGTTTAAAACTCATCTTTGGCTCCCAGTTGTAAGGTATCCATAGATCCTAATATTACAGCACCACATTCAACTAATCTGTTAATGCAGAGCAATACTCATCTCTGATCCC
Source organism: Pedetes capensis (assembly GCA_007922755.1). Classification (NCBI taxonomy): domain Eukaryota; kingdom Metazoa; phylum Chordata; class Mammalia; order Rodentia; family Pedetidae; genus Pedetes; species Pedetes capensis. Next base: position 124,807 of record VMDO01004035.1, on the reverse strand, counting down.
ATGGACCTAGTCCCTACCTGGATTCACTGATGCTATGAGAAAGCATTTTACATTGCTAACAACCCACAAAAACATAATGGATATGCAAGTCAAGCCCTTAGAGACCCCTTGCCTTACGGAGGTTGTTCTCTCTGAATAGTTGTGCAGTGTGAGGCATCTCTTCTTTCACAGAAGATTCTAACACTATGAATTTTTTCATAGCCATTTTGTGTACCCTGGAATCTTCTATAATCTCTGTGTATCATGGAATCTTCTGTAATCTCCAAAAATTCAATATGCTAGGAAAACCTCCAGATCATTTTCAAATGTTTACCCAATTAGGATCAGTCATACCGGCTCCTTAATAATAATATTTTTTCTCTACCTGCCAAACTTCCATTCATCGTTGATATGGCTTAAAACTTATGCTAGGAGGAAAGCAATGTTATGAAATCTTCTTAGACTATGAGCTATTTTTTAAGTAAATTAGCTCTCTCACTGAACGTCCTAAAAAATTTGGACCCTTTTATTATAAATGTTGTAAATGGGATTCTTACCCTTGGTGGCAGGTTGGTATAGATCCCTAAGGTCTTTTCAGACTCTAAACCTGGAAGTTATGAGTAATGGAGGACCACTCAGCTTTGTCAGTGTAACATATGTTTTGAAGCAGAAGGTTGAGGTGATGAATATAGAGTTAGGTTCTAGGGGCCCATTCCCAGCTCAGAAACTGTTGGAGGCAAGACAGATCATGTTTCTATTGCTATTTCCACACCTGACTTAACACAAGCCCGGGGAAGACAATAATATATCATCTTTTTTCTCAGTCAGGGTCAGATAAAGTCTATAAAGTTCAACAAAAAGCCAGTGTTACCCTCATTTTTCTCTTCTCGATGTACTACCCAAGTCTCAGGGATTCTGACTCAATTACAATGTAATTTAGGGTCATGAGAATAAGAGAACAGGATGGTTGTTGGTTCTGAAAATGGAATAAAAGTTGTATTTTGAGATATTAGCAATTGTGGGCAGTTAGGCCATTTGGGGTGAGCAGCTCTACCAATCTGGTATTTAGCTGTTAGTTGAACTTGTTCTGTTGTAGTAGCAAATCACAGTTGCCATCCATCCACCTGGATAAATCAAGGACTGAGACTGGGATGAGGAAGTCAGTGCTTCACAGTTTGGGCATGACAAGTGTACAGATATACTAGAAAGACCGAGGCAAGATATGATAAGGAAACTTACTGAAAAAATGAATTAGTCTTTACATAATAGAGCTACTAATATTTCCTCCTTCATGAAGCATGTAATTTGCTCCCCTTTTCCAGCCAAATTACCTGAGATGTCAACTACATTATTATCCAAGGCCAATTCTTAAGCAAATAAGATGGCATGAAATATCTCATAGTTTGGCTCAAGCTTTTTCAACTAAGCATTATGAATAATATTTTATGTTTTATGAGCACAATTATTTCCTGTGAAGATGCAATAAGGAACAGCTTTGAAAATAAGCTCAGTCCAAACTCATGCCTGGGGGGACTGTGATCTGGGGCATGTGATACTGCTTTCTTTAAGATTTGAATTTTTTAAACCTATTCACTTGGGTCCAGACTTCTATAACTATCATAAGAATGCATTTTGGTTAATGTGGTTCAGTATTTGGGGACTTTGTCAAGAGACTAGAATGCCTAACAGATAATGCTCTTTCTTGACCTGTCATGTTCTTTTTTCATCAATAAAATCCCCCATAGAAATATACTATCAAGAAAAGAAGGGACTTAAGATCATGTAGGATGCTCCCAGACAGTGATTAGGAGAGAAAGAGAAGGTGGTATCGGAGGTTAATAGGTCTGGTATAGTAAACTGGATGAACACGAAGACATGTGAATGTTTTGGTTAGGAATTGTCTGGAGAGAATTGATGGAAATGCTACCTGGAAAAAAAAACACCCATAGAAAGTGCATGGATAATAGTGTTTATAAATATCATCTATATTAACGATAAAAATTACTCTATTTAGTGAGCTGAATGGAAGAGTGAGGACTAAAACAACCTGCTTCTTTAGTGAACAGATCCCTATACAATGGCCCAGTAGACTGATACATATGGAATGCTGGCTTCTCCTTGGCTGACACCTCTAGGATTGCCTCTGTATGGTCTGAATTCCTACCTTATTTTTCTCTCCTTCATCTCCAACATGATCATATGCTAAGGAATGGGGCAAGCACATGTTCAGAAGGGCCCATCTAATGCAGAAAAAATTGACAAGAGGCAGGACTCCTATACATGGACAAGTTTTAATGAATATTTGTATTCTGTAGATATTTTCTTCCTAATATAGACTGAAAATCATGAAACATAGGGAGATTTTCACAACCACAGATAGTACATTAGGTTACTTGAGTTTTAAGCAAGATTTTCTAACAGAATGGATGTCTTCTGGTGGATTTATAATGTGAAAATTGGTTCATTTCACCCTTTCCAATGACCCACTAATTTCATACTCTATATTCCGTGTCTTCCTGAGATCTAAGATATTATTTCTAATATCCTAATAAGCAGTACTATAGCAAACATTAACAGAAAACAATCTCACCTATTTATACTTAAAGAAAATAAATTTAAAGGCTTTGCTCTGTTGTCATCTTTCATCTGAAACAAAAGCTGGCCTTAAGAATTTTTTATTCTTCTCTGGTTATAGATATTCAGACTTGAACTCAGAATCACTTTCAGAAAACACAGACTTGACTTTACATATACTGTAAAGTCTCTAATTCTATTAAATGTAACCTTGTGAGCATCTGCAAACTTCTGCAAAATTAATAAACCTAAAAGCTCTCAAATACAGTGTGTTTTTTTAGAGATTATGAGCACTTCAAGTAATATAGCTTCAGTAAAACATATAAGAACAGAGGCGCATCACCCAAAGCCAGTCTGGTCATGGTTGGAATGCCTCCACAAATTAGTATTCATGAGGGTCTCTCTGACAAATGGAGTTATTATCCACAGATGCTGTAAACATAAATCAGGAGGATATCATCAATAATGTTGTATTCTCTTTGTCCTCATCGTGTTTACAGATCTCTCTTTGAACAGCGCATAAATACTTAGAGCATATTGTGGGAAACATGCCACTCATCTTATTAGCTTTCTCTGGCTCCGAGCTCTGACGCTGATCATCCCCTGACAGTGTTTGCCAACAACAAAAGAAGCCTATTGATCACATTGCTTCTCCCTTTGGCAGCCTCTCTGCCCACGATTACCTTGCATCACTTGCCTTAAGTCAAATGTCACAAAACAACTAACAAGGGATATATCCATCTAGTAAAGCAAAATACAGTAGTGTGAGTTTAATTTAAGGAAAATCCTTTGGTATTATGATTTTCTAAAAATTTTAAATTGTATTTCTTGGCATTTATGAGTAGTCAAAATCAAAGTTACTTTGCAAGCTCCAAATCCATAAAATTACATTCATTTGCAATTTATTTTCTGAATAGTTTGTAGAACCCCAAATATCTCGGAAGCTGACACATCAATCATTCTCAGAGTCATTCTGTTGTATGAACAGTTTTCTCTGCTGGCATTTTCATTCCATAATAGAGTATCTCTATTGAAATTTCCTGGTAATTTTTCATCTGTGTCCTAGGCTTCATTTGTCTTTTTATTTGATTTTGGAGAGATAGTATGAAAGGAAGCATGATTTTTTGTTTAAATGGAAAAAAAAAACTTCACAGATGGAGGATTTAGGAATATAACTAGGGCATGCATATTCTGTGAAAAATAGAAAGATTTTGTAGGATTATTGGTCAAGGAAAAATAATAATGTAGAGACAGTGTTTGGTAACTGCTCTTCTTGACATTTGATAGCCACCACCCTGATGCCTCCCCTCTGTATCTGTCAGCTTGTTGTGCTCTGGGGGCTTGCATTTGCTGCCATGCTAAAAGCTATGCCACTGATATTTCAGATACCAACAGGGCCACCCTTGGTGGACAGATTTCAGTTGAGGTTTTAGAATAAGGCACACTAGGGAGAACAATCCAGGAGCCTACTCCCCAAACAATTAACCATTGAAAACCCTATCAACAGCAGAGAAACACTGACATATAGTCCCAGAAAATGATACCCCTGACTGGAAGGCATTAAAGAAACAATTGGGGAAGAGATGTCTCCTCAAAGCAGAGTCAACTTTAATGATAAAAATGGAGTAAAGCCCCTGGGACCTGTTTTTGATGATGTGGAACAACTAAAAATGAGAAGAAACACAGTGGTTGTAATAATGGGCTCAAACGTAAAATAATCATGTATATGGTACAGCACTGAGTAGTATTTCATTCTGCTGTACTCAGGGTTGCTATGAGTCAGATCCAACTTGATGGCACCTAACAAACAACAACCCTGATACCTACAACTTATAGATTGTTTAGCAGACTCTCCAGAGAGATTAGCTGCCTATATCTGATCTAATTAGGAGCAATTTAACTTCACTGAAACATATCCCAAACTTTGAATATCAGTATTCACCTTCAACTCCATGTCCACTAATATGTATCATGAAAGACTGAGGAAGTCAGCCCTCTTCCTGGACTTACTTGATCCTTATTGCTACCCATTTGTAAATCTTGAGTTTTATATTTTGCTTTTGTTGACTTAACCCCACTACCTAGCTTAGAATTCAATCCAAATATCTTGGCTTTCAGATACCTGCAAACCCTCATGTAAAAGTGTCTTAGAAAAAAATATGAGCTTAATGACAAGAACTCCTCCTGTAAGTCTTGGTTTTCATTGAAAATAAGAAATGAAAATGCTGTTTTACTAGCCATGTTTAACAAAAACATCAAGTCGTCACTAAGTCATAAGTATCACTGAACCAGAAATCAGGAAAAAACTGACATGACCATCTAAGTGCAAAGTGGAAGCAATCCTTCATTAAACATCTCCTTGAACTCTCACAGAAGTTACCCAGAATCCAGACTTGAAATGCAAAATAATTGTTTTAGTGTCAGCCAAGAGAAGACATATATCTGTCTATGTTACTCACTAAGTGGCTACTATGTGCCTAAACATTGCCTTTCATCGTCTCATACTCACTGCCTACAATTATTTGTAGACTTATACACATAAATCCACTCCCCACTCATTTCTCATGAGATTGTCTTCTTTGGGTGCCTTCTCTTCCAAGAGATTCTTTCTCAGTTACCCCATCAGTCAGATTGAGCAATAATCATGTTGAGACTGATTTATACTCGAAAAATCTGGTCTGAACTCCTGAACCACTACCTTTGTATAGGTTTTTCCTGTCAAAGTCTGGGTCTATATAATTCACTGACAGCTTGAAATATTAATTTCTTCATTCCTTCAGAAAATAATTGAGAGATAAGTAGGAGCAGGACTGTATACCTGGAATCTTTTAGTCAGCAACAAAAAATAATCAAGGCTATCCTAATCCCTAGTATTATCATGGGCTTTTCTCTTTTTCTTTTGTAAACATTAATGAGTTAATCAACCAGGGCTTTAGACCCTGAGGATGGAATAGGATCAAGACTCTAGCTCCAGCCGTGAAAATAATATATGCTATACTGGCCGTTGGAAACCTCAGCTTCTTCATCTGCCTCTTTTTCTGTCCTGAGGATATTTGGTGAATAATTGAAATAATTGCAGAGATGTGTATTGAAAGGCACTTTGTAAATCCAGGGTATTATTGTTGCTATAATTAGGCCATGCACGGTATATAGAAATCTTGATTAGAGTAGTGCTTTTATTTTTTAAAGCTAATTAGCTTGCACAACAATATGTTTCCTGGATATGTTTCAGAGGATTGTTTTATATTTTCTTTTCACGCCTGTCTCCAGAGCAAATGAATTGAAGTGTCCTCCAAGGAAGGCTCAGAACCCTGAAGGGTAAAAGCTGCTGAGTGAGGCCCATGAGAGGACATTTCCCTGAGGTGGCTTGGAATGGAATTTATGGTTCCTTAGTTGAGGCAGCCGGCTGACCAGGATGTGGAGAGGCTGTTAGCTCTCTTGTGATTTTATCAGAGGCGAAAACCCACCAAGTTTCAGAGTTTCATCTGTAGACCTTTGGGGATCTTCCCTGTGTTTGAAGGCTTGAAACTTTCTCTGACCTTCCAGTCACTCTATACCCCATAGCACTTACTTGACTCATGCTGTGATTATTGATTTGGCATCCTGTTTCCCAAACTAGACTAGGATCTCATTGTGAGAAGGGAATATGTCATCTTCTTATATCTACACCCAGTTAAAAGAGAGCAATAGCAAAATATTATTACTTACTTTTTAAAGAAATAAACCTTAAAATCTCGGGCTCATATGAGTCTATTGACTCCTGCCCAACTGAAATGAATGCTGACAAGACATGTTTAGTAAATTTTTAGGAAATTTATATGCTCCTACTCATTAAAACAAATATACTTCTGGGCATGGTGATGCATGTCTGTAACCCCAATACTTGGGAAGCTGAGGCAAGAGGACCAAGAGTTTGAGACCAGCCTGGGATACATGACAAGACCTAGTCACGCATGCGCGCGCGCGTGTGCGCACACACACACACACGCACACACACACACACACACACACACACACACACACACACGAGCTTGTTCCAGGAGTCTCTGCATGATTTCTGCCCATGCCCTATTCGCCCAAATGGTCTTCTGCTTTGGACATAAATAAAATTAATGGCAACCATGGCTTTGTGTCTGAATTGTTGTGGAGTACAACTAAATCTGATTATTTTGAAATCCCTTGTGAAAATGACTGGCATTGTATTCAGGTTGTAAATATTTACTTCTGAAATTCCCAAGGGAAGAATAACACATGGGCACTGTTCTAGCACATAGAGCCACTGTGTGAACCCCAAAAACATATGTGGAGAAATGTTAGGAGGGTGGAATCTAGGACCTTTCTTAAGTTGAAGTCACTTCTGCAGGGAATTCTGCTTGATGGCTGGAATCATGTCATCAGCCATGAACTCAGCACAGACTTCTCCACCATAAACATGGAATGATTCTCAACTGAAATTACAGCGAGGGGGAGATATCACAATCACTCAGGAGGTTTTTATCACCTCACACAAACCCCATGCCTGCCTTCCATGAAAAGGGAGCATTCAAGGAAGAGTTTTCTTAATGGAGAGAAGTGGCTTTCTAGGGCTAGTGGCTACTGTGCTGCTTCTGTAAATAGGTGGACCTGTATAACTAAAATAAGTTTACAAATTTAGATAGAAACTTGAGAACTTAATACATGCAAGGCATTATTCTAATCTCTTTACTTGTATTATCATGCTTACTGCTCACAACCATCCTATGACAGAAATATAATTGTTTTCCATAGTTCATAAATGAGGAAGCAGAACTGAAATTTCACAAAGTAAAGAGACAAACTCAGACCACCTGACTGTGGAGTATGTGCTTGGGAGCCTCTCACTACCTGCTTCACTGCACAAATATGACACCTTCACCTCCTCCCCAGCCTGGTGAGAACTACTGTCATAGGTCTCTTGCCAGAAAGGTAGCGAAGCACCCATCCACCTCCAAGAAGCAGTCTTATCTTCTGCATCCCCCAATTATCATTCACCCTCCCCACCCCCTCTGCCATTCCCTGAAATGTTGCTCATGATTAGAAAACACAAGTCCTCATTAAAGTCCATCCCTTCATCCTATTGGCACAAATTAGAACTAGCAGTGGCCCGTGCAGTGAACTCAGTAGGATCCTAGCTAATCATTTTTGCAAATTGAAAAATAGGCTGTTTCTTCATAAGCACCATCTGTACCTTCAGGACATTCTTATTAACACTTTCTCTCCTGGGCCATCCTTTCTATTGAAAATAACAGAAACAAAGGTTGCAAAGCTTCTTATGCAGCCTCTGAGATTTTTCTAAAGGGCTTCAGGCAGCCAGCAGTCTATCTGGCTATTACAGCAAAGTGGTGAACTCTGTAAGACATTTGCTACTATTTCCAAATTACAGATAAGACTACAGAGGCCCAGAGACTTCAAAGTGATATCCCCATTCAGTGAGAAGAAGCTACGAGTATCCACTGTGTACCAGGCATTATTCTAAGTCCTTCAGACAAAATGGTGAGCCAAACAGAGGAAAATCTGGGACTTCATGGAGAATACATTCTAGTGAGACAAACAAGTAGCTGTGCCACACTTGGGGTGTGTGTGTGTGTATGTGTGTGTGTACTGTTGTTGTTGTTAGGCGCCACCGAGTCACTATCTGACTCATAGTGACCCTCATAGGGTTTTCAATGGCTGACTGTTTTGGGATTACCTTGCGGTGCTGGGATTTGAACTTAGGACCTCAGAGACTGCAGCACAGCACTCTACCAACCGAGCTAAATCCCAGCCATATATATATATATAGGATATATATAGGATATATAGGATATATATGATATATATATAGGATATATATAGGATATATATAGGATATATATATATATGATATCCTATATAGGATATATATAGAGGATATCCTGTATATATCATATATATATATATGATATATATATATATAGGAGATATATATATTCTATATATATAGGATATATATATAGGATATCCTCTATATATATCCTATATCCTATATATATCATGTATATATATATATATGATATATAGAGAGGATATCCTATATATATCCTATATAGAGAGAGGATATCCTATATATATATATAATATATATATATATATATCTCCAAAATTGTTCTAACACATACACAATATGTATTTGTGTGTTTGCCTAACCTTATAAGGTAGTTACTGCTATTATTCCCTCTTTTGCATGTGAGGAAACTGAGAAGCAAAAGAAAGTAATCACCTTTCCAAGGTCACACAGCTGATGAGAGGCAGAGCTGGCCTTCAAGCTCAGATAGTCAGGTGCCAGGTTGTGTTCTTAACCACTACCTCATCCTGTACATTGGTTTGCAGGTGGCTGGTAGAAAAGAGAATGGGACACATCTCCTGGCTTTGGGTCTAGGTTTTCAGCACAGAATTAACTTAGTTGGAGAAAAGATAGGTATCCTGATCCAAATTCCTCAATTATCTCTAAAGAGGTTTGGTTTATTTACTATTTTGCCAAAGGGTATAGGCCAAGTATATGAGGCTTCAGATCTGGCTCAGATTCAGCCTCTCCACAGTTGGCAATGTGGCCAATGGAAGCCTAAGCCCTTTGAGCCAAGAGAATGAAGTACTTACCTAACAAGTCTATTTTAACATATATATGCTGGGATTTAGCTCAGTTGGTAGAGCGCTGCGCTGCAGTATCTGAGGTCCCAAGTTCAATGCCCAACACCGCAAAAATGGGAGAAGGGCCTGGCAATCCACTCCCAAGGCAATCCCGAAACAGTCAGCCATTGAAAACCCTATGAGGGTCACTATGAGTCAGATACTGACTTGAGGGCACTATGGGTCAGATACTGACTTGAGGGAACCTAACAACAACTATATATATATATACACACATACATACATACATATATATATATATATATATATATA